>JAMLFT010000605.1:0-39339 GCA_026544285.1 Pachyrhizus erosus | reverse complement strand
AATAATTAATTGAAAGATAAAAAAAAAATATAATAAACTAATATATTAGACTATGAAAATATTATTTAATATATAATTAAATTTTAATTAATTTAAATTAAAGATCAATCAATGATAAACTAAAGTCAAAGAAAATGAGTTAATAAATGAATTCAATAAGGATAATTTAGTAAATAAAAATAAGATTAGTCTAAATTTAAGAATTAAAGTTTTAAATATAAAAATAATTAATTAAAATATAAATATATATCGTGAACTAATCAATAAAAACTAAACAAAATAATAAAATTTATACAGATGAAAATGACATCACATAATTTATATCAATGTAATAAAAAAATTTAATGTAATAATAAATTTTAAAAAATATTATTCAATTAAAAATTATTAGATAGTATAATAATTGATAAAAATTATATTGATATAATTTAACTATTTTTTGTAAAATTATTATGGTTTATTTTTTATAATGAATTTTTATTCATTGCATATACAAAATATAAAACCTCAGACCTTTTAAGAACATTATTTATTTGTTGTTTTTAAGAAATTAATGTGCAAATGGTTACTATTTTAAGTTTAGAATCGTATGAAATCAACGCACAAGTTCATTAATTGAAATTTAAATTGTGTTTAGTAATACAAGTGAATGTATACATGAGATAGGATTAGCTAATATATGAGTATAAGTTTAAAGACTTACACTAAATATAAATCATTAATATTTATTAATTTAACAGTTTTTGATATATTAATATATATAGTAACTTTAATACATATTATTATAATTAATTAAATCATTTAATTGATTTAATTGATTAGTGTATATATGTTGTTTCTTAAATATATATACCATTACTATATTTGTTAATTACACTTTTCATCTCTAAATTTATGTTTAAATTTGCACAAAAAATATTAAAAATCAAGAAGATAAATTTATTTATTAATTTTTTTTATTTTAATTGTATAAATTTGTTTATTCAAGTATATAAATTATTTTTGTACTTAAATATTTAACCCTTTTATTTGCAAGATAGTTATTAAATTTAAAACTATTTAAAAATGAAATTGCTATCTTAATTTTTAGTATTTTCTATAAAATAAATATAAAAATACACTTAAAGAACAAAAAATGTAATTAACAAATATAATAATGATAAATGTAAAACTTAAATTAATTCTACAGTATATATTAATAACTTTTTTCATGTTTTTTTTATATTGGGGTAATATTTTGTGTCTTGTATGTGCACTAACTGTAGTATCTATAAATTTCTATGATATCAAATAATGAATTTAATATAAACCTTAAACCCTAAACCCAAATTAGACACAGATCCAAGATTACAACTGTTAATTATATTCGTTGTACAATAGAGATAGATCAAGAATGCATAATGATCCATCCCAAGATTGATAATAATTGAATAAAGAGAGAAAATGAGTGTGTAGTGAATTGTGTAAACATGGACCGATAGAGGTACATCGTTCTTTCTCGATCATTTGGCTTTACTCTCGTTATGAAATAATACCTTTATGGCTTTGTCACATTATTGCAGTGTCATTATTTATACTCATAAAAAAGACAAAAGTAAAAGAAGAAAAAAAATTATCTAAGATTACAATATCATTTTTGGTTAAAGTGTGGTAGATACACAAATAAAGCGATAACATACATGTATAGTAGAGAAGTTTTGGTTAGACCCTTGTTTTATATGAATCAAGAAAGTGAGAGGAACACGTATACAACTAAAAAAAGAACTAAAATTTTTAAATTTGGATGAACACACACTAGCTTTATTTATGCATCCATGATCTTCACTAACCCTAGAAAAGATGGAAATTTTTTTAAAATAATGACGCAAATTACGTCTGTTAAAATATTCCTTCAGATATTAGACATCTAGCAGACAAACTTGATGCAAAAGTAGTCAAATTTTAATAACGTTTTCATTAAGGACAACACTTATGGTTAAAAAAAAAAGAAGCTATTGTGCATTGTCTTTCTTGATGTATCAATCATAGATAAATATAAAGATTTTAGAAAAGAAAAAACTTTAAGGTATTTCTTTTGATGTTTTCTAATTAGAGTTTCAGTTCGAGAACTTATCTTTACATTTAATATACATATTTATTATGTAAAATTTCGAAGTGAAACATTAGTTCAAATTAAAAAGAACAATGTAAAAACATTAGGTTCCAATACTTGTAACCTTTATGCTAACCCCTTACAAGTCTTCCATTTAGATGAAAGGTTAATGCCGAAGATTTATGAATAATTTATTCTATATCCACCTCGTTCCTTATGCTAACAAACCTTATCCCTACTCACCTAGAACCTTAGGAGAGCCATCACACCCATTCCACAAAAAAAAGATCTCTACGAACCAATAAGCAAATGCAACACACTTTCTTTGGAACATTAAAAAATGCGAGAAAGTGGAGAGGAATACTAGTCAACACTGAATTAATGAGAACCACCCATCCTTCTAATGATCAATATTTGCCATTCAATGATACCAATGTATTCCTTTAGTTGCCAATAACATGTTCTCATGTTTCCACTCTTCTAAATTAATCAGCTTCAATAGGAAACCCTAGGAATTTAAAACCAACCTCACCAATCTTACACACAAGAAAATTAAATGTTGCAGCCTCCATAAACGCGCAATTCTCTATTATTAATTTCAATCAATTTGCTTTCATGAAAACTCACCTTCAATTGCTTTCATGATTTTCACCTTTAATTGTGATGCAAACTCTAGGAACCTCAAAACAGCCTTCAAAGTCCAAAGATTTTTTACCTAACCTCACCTATAAGAACAATATCATCCACATGTTGGAGAAACGATTATTATCCCTTCTCCAGTCTTGAATCCAAAAAATCTTATAATGACAACCTTTTCACCAAATCACTAAATGCGAAGTTTTCATAAAAAACAAATATCTTTAAATACCTATCATTATCTTAAAAAAACTTTCACAAATTGAGCTCGATAAAGATATTGAAGTCTAAAAATGTATTAATTTAAATTAAACATATTATAATTAATTAATTTAGTTCAAAGTGAAAAAACCAGTTAATAAAACTAATTAATTTGAATCAATTTAACTTATTTGATTTAAATTGTCAAATTTGTCAGGTTTATTTGATTTGATAAACAACACCCATAACATTAGTATACATGCATATTTTCTTTATACCCATCTTCACTAACTTTGTGCTGTTTTTCCTTAATGCTCGCGTACTTTAAGGTACAACCTTAGATAAATATGTGGCCGTGAAGGGAAGTTTCGTTCCACAAAACCCAAAAGCTCTCATACGATTAGGCCGTCCCAATTACAATCATGATAGTAGATTCCGAAGAGACAAAAGTTAAAGCTTAGAATAATCGATCGTTTCGCAAGTGACTAGATTACAAAATCCATTTGCATTTAGTTGTCTAACTTGTATAGCAAGTTACAGAGATGGACAAAAAAGTTGCAAATTTCTTGTTTTCGTTGATTTAATCAAGTCAAGCATGACATAATGTCATAATATCACACGAAATAAAGAAAGGAAAAAACACGCATGCATATTACTCAACTTTAGTTTTAAGTTGTGTTTAATTTATAATTATCGATATCTAAACACTATACTAAATATTTTATTAATTTAAATCAAGTTAGATAAGATTATTAGCAGCTCAAGTAGAAAAAAGTCTACTTTTGTTAACGTTGTTTTTTTTTCTTAAGTTTTATTTATAAAGAAGGCTAGTTTTTATTTCATCAATTGATTAGAAACTTTGATTTCAGTTTTTATTTTTTATATTTTATATGTACGAAATACCACCTCAACTATGGCACAACTGACCCATTATATTGCATAAAATTTAAAGCAAAATAATTACTTTGATGAGTAGTTAATTTATAGAGGCACTACATATATTGCATATGCTTACAAATACGTTAAATTTTGAAGCATTCTCATCCAAACATTGAAATTATTTGTCATACAAAAGAGACGTGATAAATTTTATGTTTAGAAAAAATAAAAAATAAAAATATATCGAAAGAATAATAATAGTAAAAATACATGATGTAAGAGAATGAATGAAAAAATATGACAGTTGTTTCAAAAAGGTTATTTAACTTACTCTAGAAAAAAAAAACTATGTTATTATATTAATTTAATAAAGTTTATTTTTAATGTTACATATATTCCAATAATAAGAATAAGCACGTATGTTTTTTTAGAAAAAAAATGTTAATTATATTAATCATTATTAGAAATATTAAAGTAGGTTAAATTTAGTGGTCAATCAACTGAACCTATCAAAACAGATTGGGTGAGTGATTCAACCCTTTAATCCACATAACTCATACCATATAATCTATCAATCTAACATGTCAATAGATGGATTGGATTTGATTGACTCACAGAGTTAATTGGTATTTTTTTAAGATTTTTTTTATAGATTATTTAGTTAAATATTATTTTATTAGACAAATATATTTGATTAAATATTATGAATTTTATGTTATTTTATTATTTTACATTTATTTAAAAATAGTCTATGTTAAGTTAGCTCACTTGACATCTCAGATCATAATCTATGAGACTCAATATTTCTGTCAATACAATAAGTAACTGCATAAGTGTGTTTTGTTTTTGTTTTTATGTATGTGAAGACTGCATAAGCGTATTAAATTCGAATTTGATTCTTAATTGTATATAAAAATGTTATGGAAAGAGAAATAAAACTTACTTCGACATTTTTTATATTTAGAAAAAAAAAACTACTATCTTTAAGAAATAGAGTAATTATACGTGGATAACAAAAGAACTATTTCTACCTTAATGATTAATATTATGATCATGATGAATTATTGACATCCAATTCATCTAAATTTGTATGGAAAAGAAAAAGAATTCCACAACTGTTTTTAAGCAAAAGTGGCCTTCTTTTTAAAAGAAAAAAAGAAAAAAGTGGCCTTGAATTAATTTGTATAATTAGAGATGTCACCTTCCCCTAATTACTATCAGATTGAGGTTTAAACGTTATCATAGACAATTTTGATAGTCTACCGACACAGTGGGTGGGGTGGCGAGGAAAATAAGTAAGAAATAATTTATGTCATAGATTAATGGTTTCCAAGTAGTGGTGACGAGCAATAAATTATTATTCAATATACCCTACTTTAACATACCAGATTCGAGTCAAGCTGGACAGCAATTGTACAACAATGAGTTTTGTTGGAATGAATTTCTTCAAATACACATATTTAGGAGGAAAAAAAATATGTTTTTATAAAAATTAAAATTAATTTATACACAAATTAAAAATAACTTTTTAAAAAATTATATAAAATAGTTTTTATAAATTAATTTATACTCAAATTAATTTCAATTAATAAAAAAAATTATTTTTTATTTTTTAAAATATTTATAGATAAGTTTATTGAAATGGACCCAATGTATATGTTGAAAGATCAGAAGAGTCGCAAGACAAGGCTCCCCAACCAAGCGCTTCCATACTCCTCTTTTTAGCTTCTAAAAAATTTAGAAGAGATCACACTTTAAAAAGCAAAGAAAGTCTTTTAAATTGTTCTCTAATCCAAATTATTAGAATTTTAATATTTGAAATGACCTAAGCCAAAGTAACGTTTAATCCATTTCCTCTAATTCTAGTCAACTAGAGGTTTATGACTGTATATACTACCTGACTCTACTATAAATAGAGCTATATGTTTCTCTATCTGTTCAAAAGATACTTGCACACCAAATCATCCTTATACCTAACTACGTATACATATATACCATTCATGGCTCAACCAATTGAGGCAGTGATGCGATTCTTTCAATCTTTCTTTGGCCGCAACCGCCAGCTTCCCCCCTTTCATGTAAATGTTCCTGTTTTAGTTTTCATATTTAGCAACTATACAAACGAATCCACTTCCACTCCATGCCATGCCACCATCATAATTCCCTCTTTACTTGGCTTTGTCCAAATACTTTGTATTGGGAACAATCAGGCTTTCCCATTTCAGGCACACTCAATAGCTATCACCATGACTTGTATTCTTAGCATGGTGCTGTATTACTTGGCTTCTAGGGCTAGGAATAGTTGGCTTTCCAATTATGCTTCCCAACTAAAATTTGTCATGGGTGTTAGTGCTTCAATTTCCGTGGCCTCTTTGGTGTCACTTGTTGTTCCTAATTCATGGTGGCCTATGAGGTGCATAATTTACATCCTACTTGTGCTGCTTGAGTTGCACCAATGTCACAAGAGAATATTATTTGATAAATGTTTTGGTAGATTCTTCAGTCAGCAGAGACCTTGGCACATGATGAATGAAGAACTTCTTCTACCTCAAGCCTACATGAATGCATTTGTTTATGGTAACCCTTACCAGCAAGCACAGCGCATTATCATAGCACCGGTACACCAGCTTGCAAACATGGCTCAAGTTAACATTGATGTGTCTAATTAACTATAGTCCATATTTTTTAGTATGTCCATGTTAGAGATGTGATATATCAGTGTGTACACTATAAGGTTAAAGGGTAACAAGTAAAATAATTAATTAAATAAAAATGTTACAAATAACTCACCAAGCCGGACACCAAACTCTAGCCTTTAGTTAAAGAACACAAGTATTGAATTACTTGTGTCAATAATTTATGTTATGTTGTTCTTTAAATTTAAGTTTTCTCTCAACTTTATTTATGTGGACAAAAAAATCTTGTTCTTGGATTTGTTTAGGCTGAGGGTTCGGAATTAAAAATAATAAGCTAGAGAGATTTTGAATTTTGAGGAAGCAAAATACAGGAAAAGGTGGGACACAAACAGAAGGGATTGCTGATTTTAAATGTCAAATTAATTTTTATATTTCTAAAATACGATTATTTCGATAATAAAGAGAACCAAATCTTCACTACATTTTTGGAAGTGGTTGCCAGATACCGTATATACCGTAGCACATCGGAAGTGCAGCTATAGTCCTCCACTTTTGCATCAAACCTTAATGAAAACTCGTCTCTAGACTTTATCATTTTGGCATTCAAGATTGCTAATTCAATTTCAATTATCACTTGAGAACTTTTTCCACCTTTTGATGTAACATATTCATGATTATATTTAGCAATATGCTGTTTAGTTGTTTATATAGATTCTCCAATGTTATGACAAAAGAACACGTACTAGGGTCCTGAATATCTAATAGGATTATTTACCTTTGGTAGTGAGATTTGTTAAGTTAGATTAGGGGTGTTCTTGTGGGCTTGATCTGATTTTTAATAAAAAAATTTATCAGAATCAAACATAAAAATTATATGTAGTTTGATTTGAACATAATATAAATCTGAAACAAATCAAATCAATGTTTTGTGAATTGGTTTGGATAAGTTTTGTGATTTTTAATATTTTAGATTTTATTAATATTTTTAAAAAAAATTAATTTAATTAATAAAAGAAATTAATGCAATACAAATCCTAATAACTAATTGAGTCATAATTAAGATTTGAAATTAATATTAATATTTATATAATGATAAAAAATAAAAAAAATAAAATATTATACTCTATAATAATCATCTTATCAATATCTTATAAAAAAATTTATCTATTTAATAGTATTTATTATTCATAAAAAATTTGAAATTTTGAATAATCAAATTCACAATTATAAATGTGCTTATTTTTTACAATGTATAATTAAACAAATAAGATTAAAAAATAATAATGTATTTGAGCATATAAAAATAAAAATATATTTTTTATTTATAATAAACTACAATTTTAAAAAAAAAATAGCTTCTTATATATTTTCTTGATTTTTATGTTTTTAAAAAATTAAATTATAAAAAGCTATTAAAATACATATGTGAATTTCATATAAAGTCGCTTTAATAATAAAAAAATATAATTTTATAATCATACATAATTTGATTCGGTTTGGATGGATTTAAAAAAATAAATCACAAAATAAATTTGGCTATAAAATTATCTAAACAAATCCAAAAAACCAATTTGGTTCGATTTTTAATTTTTTTAATAATTTTTTATTTTTATTTTCGATCACTTGAATTTGAACAACTTAGACAACATGTCCAACACATTTTTCTTTGCACACCTTGACTTGGCCTGATAGCTCCACCACCCTGTCATTCAGTGCTGAAATTCCTCATCACTTGTCTGTGTTGATTCGGCAGCTAAAAGGTCCTTCAGATGTTGGTTTTGCTCAGAAATCCAGAACTCAAAAAACATGTGAAAGCTCTCACTTTCACCCCCATATTTTTCTATTTCAGGGGTGTGGTTGCAATTGCTAGGAACCACAGACATGGCTGAGAATTAAGTAGAAGAATGCACCAGCACAACACAAGTACAAAAGTAACACAATCCTCCATTAGAGAGTGATGTGGTTTTTATAGGTATGGAGGCTTTCAATTTCAGGGGACTGTGTATGCCATTGGATAATGGGATTGGCATATAAAGCTAGACCTAACTAAAGAAAAAAAGGGAATGATAATGAAATGTAAGTCAGCATCGATAATTCAATTAAAAACTAATTAAGTTTATATTATTGTTTTATTCCCTTTTATTTCTTTTCTCAAAAGATCATAATGTTTTTAATAAAAAAATGAAATAAAGCAAAAGTGAATTAAATGCTGCAGCATGGTGCACCTAAAAAAAATTCTGCAACATGTGTGTATCCCATTGTAAGTAAAGTGCATCAGCCCCCTCTCTATGTCCTCAAATATAAACAAAGATGTATGGGTTTAAGCCTAGTAAAAGAATGCATATTAAATTCTCAAACTCGAAACTACTGAATATTACAATTCAGTCTTTTAATGTTTAGATACAAGTTATACAGAACTGTTTTTTCTTTTTTAAGGATTTTGCTATTTTTGAAGTTGTGTTGTCCAAATCTTTTTAGCTTTAATTCATTTTCATATTTTCGTGTTTATTTATTTAAAGTGTGAATAATTATAAGTTGATATTATATATATGTTTGTAGTTTTATTTTTACTTTTTAATTAAAACAATTTTATAACTTTGTCTTTTTGTTGTATATATTTGTATCTTTGAATAACTAACTTGATAAAAAAAAATTCAGAAGACTAAAGAATGACATCTTGAGTTCATAATGACCGAGTAAAGAGAGCTTCTCCGACATGTATTATCTCATATGGGTTCGTTTTATGTTTGATCCCATGGTTGTTTTGTTGCCAAATTTGAAAGACTCAAATGGAGAAACAATTGGTTGTGTCTTGGTTAAGATTGGGAAACGAAGAGGGAGTTTGGGAGATGCTAATTGACCGAGGGATTATGAAGGGAATTTGGGTGTCGACAATAGAGACGTATTTTGCAGCGTCGAGGATAGCATGGGCAGAGACGACAAAGGTCGTATTCTCGGTGTTGTTAGGAAGGTGTCATGCTGGTGGTGTTGCTGTGGTGAGGGTGGCGAAGTGGGAGGTGAATGGTGACAATGAGGGAAGGACAAATGTGTAAAATACAATTTTGTTTTATTTTTAAATTCAAAGTAATTGTAAAATAGGTTACAAGTATTAAATCTCAACCTTTCATTATTTTAATAATAAATCTAATGGTTATTATAAATTTGTCCACCCTAAACCAGTTCTATTACTTCCTCGCCTTAGCCTTCATCGTTCAGATAATTCTCCAAATTGCTGCTTTTCATATCTTCGTACGTACTTGTACTACGCCTCCAAACAAGGTTTACATCTTATTCACAAAAAGCTTCAATAATCAATCAACGATTATAAAATGTTACCCGTAAGAATTTTCTTGTGAGTGAAAAATTAGTCCAAGGCAATCTGATTCCAGTGATCACAGAAAAATTCAAAACGGAAATACCCAAGGCAAGTTATATTTAAACTATCTTCAATCATGTCAGGCAATATTCTACTAATACAAACTAGTAGCATACTATAGATTTAATCATGAAAAGTTTCATTACGAAAACCTAAAGGATGTTCAACATTTGGTTTACTGACATTGACATTGCCCAAAAGCTGAGACAATGCAAGAGAATTGAATCGTTATGATCATGATATACATGTGCTCATAGTAGCTTAACCCTTTCATACGTTTATTCCCTTTCATAGCTTCATTGGTGATCCAGCATTACAGTTAGCATTCTAGTATCAAAATTCCAGGGAAGAATGTACCCAATCTTTGTTTGCAAAAAAGTGAGTTCTGCAAGTATTGAAGGCAAACCCTGCCCAGAAATGTCCTGCATGAGTTCAGGTACAGAAGTATTGACCCCATGTCTATCTTCACTTGGTCTCTCTTCCAGCAGAAACCTAACCATGAGACAATGTATTACATCTCACTAGCTATTTGCAAATAAAGAGTTTCCCAACTGTAAGTTAAGTATTCCACTAGGAACAATAATGTTTGCTGGAATTATAAAAATGAAGAATGTGTAGAATTTGATGTTTGCCACAACCCACAAAACACGTGAATAGCAAAGACATGGATCAGATAATGCTTCATTTTAAGATACCCACCATAGCACAAGAATCAAATTCCAAGCTTAATTTAAATTTTCCTATAGAACCTTTCATGAACTTATTTGTCCATAAAAATCACTCACAATATATGAGAAGATTGATACACTCATCAGATATACCAATAGAAGACTTTCCAGATTCACATATCAAAGGTACCCTCCCAGAGTCCCAGTTCAATGAACAGTGTTCATATCTATGACAACTACCAGTCTACCACCATGCCACAAATAAGTGGAGCCATTAAGTCCAAAACTACATTACCTTACATTCGTCTTGACTTCTGCTGTGCAGGGTATCCCGGCATCCCCATTTGCTCTTTCCTTCTCAACTGTTCAACATAGTCAACTTGAATATTACAACCAGAAGAAAAAAACAAGTTAAACCCCTATTCCCATTTTCTAATTCCCATTAAAAACTAAACCTGTTGTGGCTGATGGGCCTGCGGAAGACCTCGTTGCTTCGAGATACCCTCAGGATTCATTCCGGCTCCCATGCCTGCCTGAGATGTGAGATTATAAGCTGCCATTGCCTGAGGTGGCATTCTTTGCATTGCAGCAACATTCATTGGCCGAGGTACAGATCTATTTGATCCATGAGCACCAGGCATGCTGCCAGAAACCGCACTTACCTGACTCAAAGAATAAGAAATAAATTTACACTATTGAAACTCTGAAGTAGAGCATGTTTACATGTATAAGCTTGTGCACAAGCTAGTATAAAACCATACTTTACCATAAATGAGTATTTCTAAAACCAAGGCAACATAAATTACAATAAGGCACAATGATATCAAAGCACAAAAACTCATATATATATATGATGACCAGATGACCTATAGCACAAGGATCCCACCTAGTGAGGTCTGAGGAGAGTAAATGTATGCTGTCTTACCCCCCACAAACAGAGAGAATGTTTCCAGGATTTGAACCTCTAGGTCACAAGGATACCTTATCATTTAAGCAGGGCTCACCCTCATTATTCACACACACACATATATATTTAAGTTCAGCAAGGAACTAGACAATAATATGCACCAAAAGCACTTAGCATATTATTAATAAATAGTTAAGTAATTATATCCGGCTTTTTAATTATTCTAGTATAATACCCAAACTAGTACAACTCTAGAATTTATTACTCTACCATGTATCAATTTTGTAGAGGAAAGTTGTAATGGTCTTGATGATTAATGAGGAAAATGTATTTTGTGCAAGTCTAACATAAATTAAAATTAAATTACAAAAGTTGTATAATTGAAAAACGACAACTCAAATTTATTTTGTCATGAATTGTATCCATAATATGACTCTCACGTTATTTATTTAATTAAATAACAAGTTTTTAAATTGAAAAGATATCTATATAGGTTACACAAGTCATATATGGCATATACAACTTACATAATTTTTAACTCATGTACAGTATACACATTGCATAACTTTTAAAATTATGTAATCTGTTACGGCATAGGCAACTTCATAGTGTTGTAATATTTTTAATTTAAGGTAAAAACAGATTTTCTCCTAATCCTTGAATTATTACTCTAGTTTCACTTTTCATCCTTATATCTTAAATTAAGCATTGTAATTTTCCCTTCCTATCCAATTTAAGAGTCAAATGTTCATTCCATCCACCTGATATTTGGGCAAAAGACAAAAAAAGAGAGCCATGTTATTAAGTCTTCACTCCAATGCAGAAAAAATATGCACCATCATCTTTTGGAAAATCCCCTCATTTTTTATTGTGCAGACACAAATTGTTGATTAAAACAGGGTTTTAAATAGTGTACTATAGCAGTGTAGTAGAGCAGAGCAGAGCAGCCCTTGGCCACTACAGTGGCCACCACCAGGGCAGACTAGTGTAGCAGACCAATAGTGGGCTGAATAGCAGCCATAGCAGATGGAATAGCAGCCTATATGTTTATTCCAAAAAAGCCCTCTGAACAAAGATGTTATGGTCTTTTTAGGGGGCTATTTTTGGGATTTCAACTTCTAAAAATGAAATCTACAGTTGTAATAGTAGTGAAACTGATAAGAAGGTTTAGATTTAGAAGATGATGATTGATGATTCCTAACTAGGAAACTAGTACTTGACTTCTATTAGTTATATGTATGTTTTGTTTGAGACACCTATTACTTTTTATGAATGTCATGAATTTTTCATCATTTTGAGAATTTATATGTACAAAGTATAGCAGCTATCCCGCAATCCACTATCCCATTTTAGTGTTCAGGGCCAGCCGTTATGCACCATTTAAAACACTGGATCAAAAGGTTGCAGCTTAGAGAAAACAAAAATGCTTTGTCATTGATATAGTGTGAGGAGAGATTGTGCATACTTCACAACAAGTGTAGGCAGCTTAAACTTATAAATAAAAAGGGTGTTGATGCTCACAAGTATCATTTTATTCAAATTTAACTACAAAAATAAAAATTTCTTTTGAAATAGTTGACCAAAATATCCAGCAGGATATGTAAGTTGATAGAAGAGTAGTTATGGCCAAATATCAACAAGTTCATTTTTTCAGTATGTCATGGATGAATTCAGTTGTCACAGTTTCTTCTCTAATTGGTTGAAACCTGCACTAAACCGGTCATTAACTTGGTAAAGCTATTGGAACAATATGAACCAGTATAACAACATTTAAACTTTGCATAGTGGTATGTGTAAATTAAGCATCTACAGGAGAGAGGTTAGGATCCAATATGTGTCCTTTATGTGTATTTTCACATGTGTGAGAGAGAAAATGCAATCACATCTGTTGCTGTAGCAGGTGAATGTCTATGTGAGACTTGACTGCCAATGACATACTTGCAGGTGTAACTTGGAATGTAGAAACAAGGCTTGGAATGTAAGAGAACATGAAACAAAACAAGTGCAACAGCTTGGGACACAGAATTCAGCCTATGAGAACGTGAAACGGGTATCCATGTGTAGTCCAAGTGAATACACTGGTTTAGTCTGGTTCAGAACCAGTCTGATGACGTGGGACTGAGTTGATAACAAAACAACAGAGTAATATACCAACCCAGCTACAAGCCCAATTTCCAGTTCAACCAGCCAGGCCAAGCTAGGTTTAATAACACTGATTAAAACCTTCGTAGTTGGAAGGTACAGGTCACTATCTTAAGTCTTATATTGCAGTTGTGTTGTGTTGATTAAATAGATGGGTCGAAAAGCATCCTATGATTTAGTATTTTTACTTTTGATGTCTTAATCTTGTTTTTCATTGTACAGCATTATTTGCCAACAACCAAAAATAGAGATAATTTAATCTCATGGAGTAGATATACTGATAGAAATCAAGAGGTTGTCATCACATACCCAGTAAGCAGGAGGAAGAAAACAATAAATTCTATTCAACAGGAAGGGAAAGTAATAAAATTTTAGCAGAAGAGGAGCTATGCATTTTCTTTACCAATGATTCTGTATTATTTATGTTGTGTGAAGAGGCATGTCTTTCAAATTGAAATCTTGCAGAAATAAGTTAAAAAACGGAGAATTTAGATATATAAGAATGCTAAGGATAATCATTAAAAAAAACATATAAACTTATGCACCTTTTCCAGAAAAACCAAACTGAGTTTTTTAGTGGCTTCTTATTTAGTAACTTATTAGTAAGGCTGTACTGCACTCAGCAATTCTATAAGTTCTCCCTTAACTGTATCAGACAGAATGCTATTATTATTTCTTTGGATTTTCCCCCCTTTTCCCTTTTACTTGCTAATAGTTATCCATTTGTGGAAAAGGTTTCTTGAAATGTGGAAAGAAATGTTAGAATGTTACAGATACCATTATAAGGAAATTGCCAAAACCCCAAGTCTCTTCGCTGGAGGGATAAAACTCAAATTTGAAATACAGAACTGGAATTTATGCCTCTCAGATTTATGCCCAAAAGTCCCATGTGAAATTGGGCAGCAAGATGTCTACCGTATGAACCTAAAGAATTATTTGATGGTACAGCAGCTCCTATCTGCCTTTGATAAGAGGGTTTTTTCCTTTTTTATTGTCTTTTAGACATTTTTCTTTCCAAATATTATATGCACTTGTGCATTCAACTCTGTTAAAATTAACCACTAAATTTGATGGAAAGGGAAATTACAATGAACTGTGTTAAATTAAGATGTATTATACTTATTTGATATATGAGGCTGGAAAATGCTACTAGAGTAATAATTCAAGGGGTTAAAGTGTTTTTTACTCTTATATTTATGATATAATTTTGTTGGTTGAATGTTGAAGTGTTTTTAATAAGTCTTTTATTTTATATTTTATAGTGCCCTAAAAATATAATCATTTGAGAGTAAAGCATCAAATTGGTCCCTAAAAATATAAACACGATTCAATTAAGTCCTTGATATTATAAAATAGAAAATTTAGTCCTTAATTTTCACAATTTTCAACTAATTGGGGCCCTGAACTTGACGTTAGGGACCAAATTGATTGATACACAACAAATTTAAGGACTAAATTGACTGATGTGCATCCAATTAGGAGCAAAATGACCATAGTTGTCAAAATCAAGGATCAAATTGACAGATTCTGAATATTAGGGGTTAAAATGACCCACAGATATTAATTAAAAAAGACTAAAATTTCTTTTTCATAATTTCAAGGACTAAAATGACTGATGATTTTAATTTTAAGGACCAATATAATAATTTACTCAATCATTTGAACAGAAATAATTATTTAATGAGCTTAATATTTTTACTTGAAAATTTAAAATATTAAAACCACAATTTGAAAATAAAGTTCCTGAATTTACATGATGAGCTTGATTAAGTTTACAAGATGCCCCACTGTGGAACATAGCCAAGCTGAACATGTAAATTCATGAAACATTATTTTCAAACTCAGGTTGTAATATTTCAAATAAAAAACTTGAGCTTGTTAAATAATTATTTCTATTCAAATAATTATATATTTAGGGTTTTTAAGACTTACGTAATTTTATATTAAGAAATATATGTGTTGTATATGTCGTGTATGACTTGCAGAGTTGTTAATTAAAAATTATGCAAGTCATATATAACATACAATTTACATATAACTATTGGCTTAAATATTTTTAAAATTTAAAAAACTAAATATTATATAATTAAATGAATAATTTAGGCATGTTGTATATTATGGACATGACTAATTATATAGTTAGGTTGTCATTTTTCCTGTGTACAACTTTTGTAGTATAATATAATAATATTTAATAATGTCAAGTACGACTTGTATAAAATATATTTTTCACAATATTCATTAATACCAACTATGACATGTCATTGCCAATCCACAGATGATACGAAGGGCATGCTCTAATTTAATAATAAATCCAAAAGTTTCACTAGTCTGATAAAATTGAACACGAACTGTATCAATATGGAAAAAAAAAAACCAACTATGTTCCATTAGACAAAGCAAAATCATTGAAAATGTTCATAAACATCATGGCACCATGTAATCAAACTTTATTAATGTTAATTATCACCTACATTTTCTCCAAGCAGTTCCATTATCTGAAAGAAATATAAAACTAGCAAGTTAATGCATGGGTACTTTTAAATTTTACTTAAATTTAAAAATATAGATAATGAAAAACTATAGGAGAAAAATATCAATATTGTTAAACAATGGTGAAATAACATATCTTAAGAATAAAGTATAATGAATGATTTATTTGTTGCAAATAATAAGAATTGTATTTTATTAGATAGGTATAAATTAAACAGATAGTGTTTCTTTAAAATTAAAGAGGAAATTACAAAAATACTTTTTTTGTATCAAAACACATTATCTCTATGTCTATTAATTTGACATGATGTGTTAAAATTCAAAATTAGAAAACCAAGTTCAGATAGGAATCAACTAAGTTTAAGCAATAATATTTAAGAATATAAAATATTTAAAAAAAATGGGAGATATTTAATGTAAGAGAAGCCATATGGCTTTCTAAAAAAGAAAGTGACTCCTAAAGCTCTCTTTTTCATTAAGTACTCAGATTTATAATTGGATGGACTCCATTAGATATGGGTTAGCCAATGTAAATCAATCTTTTCTATTTTTTTTTGTATCATAGTTATATCAACAAAGGTTCGTTTTTGCAATCAATTCTCAAATTGTATACAAAAGGAAAAGCAAAAACAAGGTTATTTCCTTCGAAGGTTATAGGGAGGATTTTATAAGAGTGAACAAAGGAAGAGTTGAAGTTCAAAATGGAAATTCGACTTAACATTCTTAGGCTGGAGCCTTGTGGTCACCACTTAAGTTTCAAAATAATATATCTTCTAGAGATATCATAAATTTATTTGAACGAGTGTTCATTTCTACTACTTACTCCCTCTCCCTTCCCTGTTTTTTTTCTACTCCTCGCATATTCCTCCTTATATAATGCCTATTTCCACAGTCTCATTTCCTTAACATCTTAAAGTTTTTGTTCATCAACAAATGAAAAAGTAATTTATCATAACACAATATAATTCCCTATCATCCTATAACCCTAATTAACCATATATTTTTCATACAATAATAACTCTAGCTGATATAATTGTTGGAGAGTCGCCTTAAATTGTTGTGCCCCTTATCCACCTCTATTGCAGCCTCTTTGAAGGCTGCCTTAGTTGCAGCCTTAAGGGTGGTGACTTAGTCCCATATTGATATATTTTCAAAATAATATATCTTCTAGAGATATCATAAATTTATTTGAACGAGTGTTCATTTCTACTACTTACTCCCTCTCCCTTCCCTGTTTTTTTTCTACTCCTCGCATATTCCTCCTTATATAATGCCTATTTCCACAGTCTCATTTCCTTAACATCTTAAAGTTTTTGTTCATCAACAAATGAAAAAGTAATTTATCATAACACAATATAATTCCCTATCATCCTATAACCCTAATTAACCATATATTTTTCATACAATAATAACTCTAGCTGATATAATTGTTGGAGAGTCGCCTTAAATTGTTGTGCCCCTTATCCACCTCTATTGCAGCCTCTTTGAAGGCTGCCTTAGTTGCAGCCTCAAGGGTGGTGACTTAGTCCCATATTGATTAGTGATAAGGCCAACGTAGTGTATATGAGTGGGAGGCAACTCTCACCTTACAAGCTGATTTTTTAGGGTTGAGGTAATTCTAAACTCAAATTCTTAGATAGTATTAGAGTCTATCCTAGATCCATTGTTGGGCCTCTTGCATTTGCCACACTCCAAGCTAGAAGTCCTAGGCGTGAGGGGGAGTGTTAGAAAGCAGCCTTAAATGCAGTCCCTTTTAGCTTGCCTTAGTTGTGACCTTTTTTGGGGGCTATCTTAATTGCAACCTCAAAGGTAGTGGTTTAGTTTCACATTGACTAGTGATAAGAGCAAAATAATATATATAAGTATGGAGCAACCCTCACCTTACAAGTTGACTTTTTAAGGTTGAGTTATGCCTAACCCAAATTCTAAAATACCTATAGGCTACCCACATCATCTACATTTTCTTTACCTTCTATCACCAACATTGCATGCAAATACTGCTAGATGAATGTGGCAATAAAGAGGAATTGACTAAACCACCCACCAAGACACTGAACCCAGAGTCATAACATATCTTGGATGCTACATTTGAAAATAATTCTTTATTTCTCTAAATATGCAACTCTTACAATTTGAAGTACTGCCTTATCTATAAAAAAATGAACAGCCTTAATTTCTCTAATATTCATTGCTCCTGATAAACTTAAGTCCGTAAGATTTTATTAAAAGATTATTATGATTCTAGAACAAATATCCTTCACTATTTTGACATGCCCTGCTCTATGAAAATTTTAAATCAATAATGAGACTTTGCAAGATTGAGATAGGCCAATAATATATTATGCACAATTACAGTTTAGAATGATATAGTAACAACAAATTTTCAATCATCATTGCATACCGTTTGTGAAGGAGGCAGATTGGTTGACCCTTCAAGATCAGTTGAGGTGTCCACCGGACGAGTGGGATAATTTACAATTTTCTCTCCAAGTTGGCAGGGTACAAGTGCACTGAGCATGAATTTACAGAGAAATGTTCAGCTAAAGAAAATAACCATTGGCAGAATATGTGCTTCATGAAGACTACCTTTTTTTATAGAACACAAAATAACTGCATGAATATTTTTGTTTAATAATCTTCCAAACAAAATTTTAAATAAATTAAAAGTAATCAAGAATGATTGTAACAGGTTTTGCCCGTTGAATTTAAGTATAAAAGGCCAACCCAGAATAACCAAAAGTGGGAAGAAAGAATCTTACTTTCGTCCAGGTAATGGTTCAATTTTGAAATACCTGGCAAAAATAGCATAAGGATGCTTGTCAGCTTACAGCTGAGCTACAAAAAAGGAACTAATATAACCAAAAGTCACAGTACACAGTCTTTAACAAATAATTATATTGATACAACAAGATGGCAATCACATCATTTTCAGTGCACCATAGGTCATATATCAAGAAATAGAACATACAAGGGGGGAAAAGGTAGAACTAAGTGAAGATTTTGGTAAACATAGAAAAACCAATAACTTAAAAATTGTAAAATCATACTTTTCAAAGTTAGATACACATAATGCACACAAGAATAAAGAAAGATGAAAAGGAGTCCTACTCATGCTCCAAAGCTTGAGCTGCTGTTATACGCTTACGAGGATCATATCTGCACATAAATACACAATCCATTATTAAATGTATAAACATTAATGTGCCTTCATTGTAAAGCTTAAGATTCTGGGATAGTTAGCCTATAACATACTATTAGTGCTTCTATGATCAAGTGGTCTAGAGTTCAATCATTGCCACCTCCATTAAAAAAAAAAAACTAACATACCCCAGTGCTAGAAGTTTCCTCACTATGCAAAATTATGGGGGAGGGTTATTGTACACAGCCTTATCCTTACATATGCAAAGAGACTGTTTACGAATTCAAACCCATGACCAATTGTTCACCAAGGCACAACTTGCCTTCCATTTTTATAAGTAAAAAAGTTGAAACTAAGTATAAGGTAGGTGGGCTTGTACATGACCCATACTTCATATCCAAAGGACTTGTTTGCAGAGTGTTAAATATAAAATAATCATGTGACTTCACTATAAAACTTAAGCTTTGAGGATGGTTGGTTTATGGCACCCCTATCATCTTAAAAAAAAAGGAGAAGCAAAAAAAAAAAAAAAAATTGCATTGAAAATTGAAATTATGAGGTTTTAGGTAGAGGGAGGAGGAAAAGGAGATAAAAGATACTGAAGACACTAAAATTGATATTGACTTGATATGTTATAATGAGTTGTATATGTTACAAGAGACATAAAGCACTAACCCTCATTCATACTTGGATTATAATCCTAATTAAATAAAGAAACATATTATCAAATATAAGGAAATATGGAAACTAATCCTCAAAGATCATTTTTTTTATTTGTGTGAATCACTAAGGTATCAAGAATTTACAACTTATGCAACGTGCTCAATCAATAGAGCTAGACTCCCTCAGTGTAAATCAATTTAAGATCCTGTAAAAGATTGTAAGATATTGGAAAGTCACCTTAATTGCAATCACCTGTAGCTCACCTTAGTTGTAGCCTCTTTAAGGACTAAATTAATTACAACCTCAAAGTTGGTGTTTAGTCTCACATCGACTAAAGATGTGGCTTAAATACAACTTACAAAGCTTAATAGTCTTCACCTTATATGTTGGTTTTGTGGGGTTAAGTGAGGTCCTTAGCCCAAATTCTAAATGATATCAAAGTCTATCTTAAATACATTGTTGGTCATTTACATTGCCACGCACCAAGCTAGTACCCCTAAGCATGAAGAGGGGTGTTAAAAAATAGCCTTAATTGCAATCATTCCTTGCCCACCTTAGTTGTGGCCTCTTTGCGAGTTGCCTTAATTGCAACCTCAAGGATGATGTTTAGTCACATCAACTAGAGATATGACTTAAATAGAACTTATAAAGTTAGGACAATCCTCACCTTACAAGTTAGGTTTGTAAAGCTCAGTTAGGTCATTAAATTCTAAGAATTACCTAGGGTAGTAGAATGGGCCTTTGAATTTATTGTCAATGTTGGAGATCCCACATCTACTAATGATAAGACCAAATTATTGTATATAAGTGGAAGTAAACCCTCACCTTACAAGCCAATTTTGTAGGGTTGAATTAGGCCCATAACCCACATTTCTAAGATAGTATCAAAGTCTATTATAGATCTATTAAAACAAAAAAAAAAGGTCATCCACCATATTATTCACACACCAAGCCCTACTCATAAATATTTAGTCTTGTAACTTCACGCTCAGGATGTTCAGTTCTTGGCGTGAGGGAAGTGCGTTGGAGATCCCATATTCACTAATGATAAGGCCAAATTAGTGTATATAAGTGGACAATAACTCTCACCTTACAAGTCAGTTTGTAAGGTTGAGTTAGGTTCATAACCCACATTTCTAAGAGTCAATATCAACAAATTCCTACAATTTGGATGCCAAATAGGTTTATGGCTCACACAGTGAATAATTTACACTAAAAGCATCTGCATCATAGCCTTTCACAATTGGGAAGAGATTACCATGTAGATTATCCATCAGATTGACTAGTGTAACAAGAAAAATTAATCATTCAAATGACTTATAAAACAGGACGAGATAGACATAGGTTGAAACTGAAAAACTAGTGATCATTATTAAAGCAACAAGTTAACAAGGGTAATAGGTGATAATGATATAATTACAAGTAAAAATAATAAAAATCTCACACCTATTTTTTACATACGAGCACCTGGAGAAGGAAAGGAAACGTTGTGATCAATTTATCCACCCCACAACTATTTGGGAGGGAGTGTCACTAATCAGAAGTATATAAAAGTGATTGTGTTGCACCTTGTGTTCAATTTTGCATTACTTAAATGGAAAAATGAAAAACATCATTTTACATTTCCTGTATAGGCATAGCAAAAATAAAAATATTAAAATCTAAGAAGGAATGGAAAATACTTACTCAAGCATCTTTGACAAGAGATCATATGCAGGACTTTTCGGTGACAGGTGTACAACATTATAGAGACCGGTGTTGTCACTTTACACACAGAGATTAAAGAGAAAATCCATTACTTTCATGGTAGCAAAAAATCAATTTAATTTTAAAGTTTAAAGAATAGGTAAGTAAAAGAGAAAGCAAAGAAAGACTATGTACTAAAGGAAAAGATCACTCCTACATATAATTGTATAATCACATTAATAATGAAAATTGATGGCATCACCTACAATCATATCAAAAGATCTTACTATTTGTGTCCTTGAATATGTTGCACATCTTGTTGCCAATGTGGAAGACTTGCTAAGGAAGGCCACTTTTCTAATGTGGGATGGCCTGGCACAGTAACAATGTCCTGTGATATAGTTCTAGAATATTCATCAACAGAATGAATGTCCACCATCAGGGAAAAAGAAAAATAGTAAGCAGATAAATTACCTAAAACCTTGAATATCTTGTCAAGTTGGTCAAGCTGCAAGACGAAACAATGATTATACAAAATTCAAAAGGCAAAAATAACACTAACATAAAAATTACTTCAACACCAACCCAAAGAAAACTAAATCAATAGCACAGTATTCAATTACAGAATCAGAAAGCTATAAGTTACTGTATCAAGTACCTGAAAGGGATTTGATGTAGCTTTGACTTCTGCCCCTTGAAATAGTGGCTTCAAGGTCAACAACTCAGCAAAAATACATCCCACAGCCCACATATCTAAATGTATATTTAAGGAAAATGACTGGAGTACTGGACCACTTTAGAATAGTGGAAAAATGTAATCCCAAGGAAAAATGCTAGAAACATTCTGTTACTATGAAGTATAGATAAGTTTAACTATGGATTATGTGTACCATAGTGGAAATCTTGGCCTAACATCCACATGGATAAATTAAAATGTAAATATTATGTCAATCTTTTGGACATCTCCAATTTAGTGAAATCATAACTCATTGAATCAGGTTTCTTAAGTCAAACTAGGAATAACAACAGAACCACAAAACATGTAACTCTGAAGTTAATTATGCCACAGCACAGCAATTCCTTGACTGTCAAATATGAACAAAAAAAATACAAATCACCTTGATACCCAACACATAAGTAAAACTTCAATAAAAGGATACCGACAGCACTGGTATAATGTTTTGCTCCAAGAAGCAACTCAGGTGCACGATACCAAATGGTTACAACAACCTGCACATTAGTATCTCCTTATATTCAGGAAAGCAAATAACCAAAACACATGACAGGCTGATAATTGAGGACTACAGATAAGAAAATACAATCCATGTGTGGGGAATCAAAACACTAGAGAATGCTAGCAGACTAGGTAGTCCAAGAAGGTTAACTTGAAACTAACATATCCATCATTCTGCCTGTAGAAAAAAAGGCTGGGATAGCATGCACCTTCAGTCTATCAATTTCCTGTCTACATCATATGCTTAGCCAGACTTCAGTTTCTTAAATCCTAAGAACCCATATGTGTGTGTGCACGTACACAAACTGATGAAGATTTCTTAAATATACCAATGAAACAAAAGATATAATACATGTAGATGAAAATGAAAAAATGCTTCATGGTCATACCCAGACCAAATGAGGCCTTCAGGCCAAATAGGCAGTTGTCGCAGGTCCCCAATCATTCAAGGCCTCAAAAATGTATATTTAACAAATTACTTATTGTTAATTTAAATTATTGGTGACAAGTGTAGCAGATCACAGATTCAATTGAAGATTTTTTTCATATTGGTTATTTTATATACATATCATATTAACTTATTTCTTCTATCAAGAGCCAATTTGAACAATATTTAGAATATCTAACTATTTTTTCTTTTTTTTATTTAACTCAGATTTTAAATTTTCAATGAGGGTTTTATAGTGGAAAAGGACTAAAGAGAATGACATTTTACAAAATCAGGAACTAAAGTGGGGGGTCCTGTAAAATCAGGGATAATTGTGATCAATGTTTACAGTGCTTTTCTAGATGCATGCATAGCATATAAAATATTACTGACAATACCTATAATTAATCCTATCTTAGATTAAATACATTGCAAAATAGATTAAATGTATTTAACCATATAACACTTTGACTAATAATTTTGCAGCTCAAAAAGCTAGAAAAATAAAATGCAAAATTTATGAATTATATTAAACTAGGCCTCAAATATAAAATTTGCTTAAGGCCCCAACATTTCTAGACATAGCTCGAGTCATACCCCATTTTCAAATAATGGCTTCAGAGGAGCTTGATATATCCTAGCAAGTCCAAAGTCAGCAATCTTAACAACTCCATGCTCCTCTCCTTCACCCATAACCTGATCGGATAGAGTTCATTTAGCTTAAAAACCAGATGCACTAATCAAAACTAGAGCAACAAAGTCGAAAACTCAAAATACACATAACTATACATAGCTAGAAGCAAAAGAACTGTTCGTGTACAACAATGAGGTGGGCAAAACCATACCAATATATTCGATGGCTTCAAATCTCGATGTATCATCCAATTACTACGCGGAAAAAAATGCAAAATATTAAGTCCATTTACCAAATGAAACACCAAAAAAAAAAGAGTGATGTTCAAATTCAGTAATTCAGACCTGTGCAGATAGCTTAGTCCATTGAGCAACTGCCAGAGCAAAGACTTAACAGTGTATTGATTGATGGAATGGTTGAGCTTGTCCCTATGATGCCTAATAATTTCCTGCCACATTTCACACAGCAATTCATTTCACACTTAAGAAAAAGGCAAAAGGCGTTATCGAAGGAACGATATACCGACATAGAGATCGTGCTCGGCGTAATCGAAGGCGAGGTAGAGCGACATGTCGGCGTGGTTGATGTGGACATTGACGAGCTTGACGACGTTCTCGTGCGTGATCTCCCTGAGCAACTGCAAGAAAAAAAAAAAAAGGAGTGAATGAGAAAAATAGCGTTGGAAGGGAAGGGAAGGGAAGGGAAGGGAAGGGAATGGGAAAGGTTAGTTGCCATAATTTCGCGGATGGCGGTGGGGGAGACGCCGTCGCCGTCTTTGGACTGCTTGAACTTCTTGATGGCGATGGATTTGGAGGGAGAGCCTGCGGGGGATTTGGTTCGGGCGAGGAAGACGAGGCCGTAAGTGCCTTCGCCGATTTTGCCTAAGAGATCGTACTGCTGCACCCACTCCGCCCTGCTCCACCGGTTCCCACTTCCGTCCCCCATGACGATGATGATGATGATAATCACTCTCTCTGTTCGATCGCAAGGGGATAGGTGCGTGCGTGTCTCAAAATTGAAATGCTTTTTGTTAGACCAGGTATTTATTCATTTTTCAGGAAAATTATTATTTATTATTTTTATTTAATATTTCATGCAATTAAAAATGTTAATAAATGTATTTAATATCTTTAATTAATAATTAATCATTTTAAGACAAGAGACTTTCAATAATTACATGTCCAGGTAGATTTTATAAGTTAATTTCACTGTTTACGAGTTGATTTTTTTATGGGAAATCTAACATGTTTTACAATAAATAATTTTGCTTAAATTACATAAAACTATTATTAACAAGAGAGCTTTTTTTCAATTATTTAACAAAATTCTATTGTATATCTAAAACTTTCGAATTCGAGATCATTTGCTTAAAGTTCACATATTTGATACAACTAATTATTAACTTCTTTAATTTTTGAATTTACTGTTATGATAATAAAAGTATGACTATTAAAATAATTGTTTTAAAAATTAATAATTTTATTATATGTGTAACTCTTAATTTTTTTCTTATAAATAAATAAGGTTAACTCACAAGAAAATAAATTTTTTATATTAACTTTTTTCTTATAATAGTTGTACTAAAATTAAAATTGATTGTTTCTTATATATTATTCAAACTTTGAGATTGATTTTAATGAGTCTCGACAATCTCTTTATTGATATATAAAATTTTAATTTTTCAATAATTTTTATTAATATAATATACTTTTATGTTTAAAATTGAGATTTAAATGAATTTATAATGAGATCATAATATTTAATATAGTCAATTTTTCTCAGTTAATAGGATTTATTCCTTACAATTTAATTCTTGGAAGTGACAAATTATTTACCTTTGGTATATGAATGTATATATTTGTTCAACTTAATCCTTGAAAGTTCAAAGTCATTTTTTAGTTCGTAAGCGCACTTTAACTATAATTTAGTCCTAAAAAATCTGGAAAAAAGAAAGTTAGTAACTTCAAATTTTCAAGACTAAATTGTACAATTACATACATTCAATATCAAAGGTTTTTTTTTTAAAAAAAGAACTTGTATTTTCGGGACAAGATTGTATACTGACTCGTTTGATATCCTTTAAAATGAGAAAATACATTTCAAGAAATAAAATATATTTAATTATTAGAAAAATAATCTAATAATACCCTGTTTAATTGTGAAAATTTAAATGGGTTGATTGAAGGAAATATTTATGGTGAGGATAAAAAATGCATAATGCTTATTACTTATTGTTTTGTGTAATTAGAAATATTTAATGAAATATATTTAATATCTTTAATTAATATTTTTAAGGTCATGGGCATTTTTATAATTAAACATTAAGAATGTATTTATTAAGTTATTTATGAACTAATTTGACTAGTTTATTGGTTGGATTTTTGGTATGAAATTATAAGTATCCTTTATAAAAAAATATATTTTTTTTAAGTTGGGTAAAACTATCTTATTAAATTATAAATAGATGTAAAAATTTATTATACTTATTAAAATATTTTGGAATGTAATATTTAAATAATATAATAAAGAAGATAAACAGTGTAATGGTTAAAACAAATTATATAAAAAAGAAAAATAATAATAAAATTATAATTTTTGTAAAAAAATAATAATTTTTTAATAAATATTTTAAAGATAAAATAAAAAAATAAAATATAAAAAATTAAAATATAGCATTTTAAAAAATGAGCATCACATAAAATGTTATAGACTATTAAAATGTTATAGAGTATTAAATAAATTATATAACAAACACTATTATTAAGCTTGAACAAGTTTTTCATTTGATAAAAAAAAAGTTACAAACTAGTTGAAAGTGTTTGTCAAATTTAATTTATATTTTTATTCATTCCATTTCAAGTTTTACTACTATTATAATAAAAAATTTATTGTTTATAATAATGTTATTTGCATTGAATAAAATCTGCCTCTCCTAGAAAAGATATTACTTTCCTTTATAAATATAATTTTAAAAAAAAATATTTATTTATTTTTATAATATTTTTTTCAAATTATATTTTGTATTAATTATTTTTTTTCAAAATATTCTTAATTATTTTATAATAAACATTATAAATTAATTAAATAAATTTATTATCTCTCTAATGAGAAATAGATAATACATTAATTAATTAGATAAAAAATAATTAAATATAAATAAAGATGATGAATTATAATAAATTTAAAGATAATTTGTTTAAAAATAATATAAATTATTAAAAAATTTAATGTTAATTAAATTAATAGATTTTTAAAAGTATGAATTAATTAAAAGAGACATTTATATTAAGAGGCATAAACAGTATTTGCATTTTCTATCAAAGAAATATGATTGTTAAAATAACTGATTACAAAAATAAATTAAATATAATTTTATTGCTTTAAATATTTATTCATATTAATTTTAGTCATTTAAAAATAATCTTCTATCCATTTGTTTTTAAATTTTTTTAAAAATATATAAAGTTTTTATTTAACTTCATTAATTATAAAAATAATATTTATATTATTAATACATAACCTTTTTTAAATATTATAATTTTTATAACAGATTACACTCACATTTAATAAAAATGAATTACATGTTTATCAAGTATTTTATTTAATCTAAATATAATTTTTTAAATAAAATAAATAAATTATATTTACATTTATTTTAATTTATTATTTATTATATTTATACTTTTTTAATTTAATATTTATTATTGTTATACGTTATTGTGCTAACATTAATTATTATTTATTTGGATACGTAAATTTTTTATATTAATTTTTTATTATATCGCTTATATAAAAATTAATTTAATTAAAAATTAATATAATATTATTAAAATAAAAAAAAGTTATATCAATTAATATTAAAAGTGATATTTATTAACAGCATAATAAAATAAAATTCATATAAAAGATGAGGAACAAAGTTGGTTTTAACATTTTAAACAAATTTTACATCGTTATTGATGTTTTAACATCAAATAAGGTCACTACAAATTAACTCCATCAATAACGCTTTAACATAAGATTATATATGAATATATCTAACTTCAAAATGGGTAAGAACCTCCCTCACTAAAAATGATATAAAAGTAAGGTAAAACAGATGAGGATGGGAGAAAGCGTGGAAGCAGAACAGCCGCAAAGCTTGCAACTAACGTTTGCCTCACTTCTACTCTCTTCTCTGTTCCCCACTCCTTTCTTTGACGATGAAACTAAACCCAAGTCAATTTCACTGACTCAATTTGAATTTCCTTCAATCGGCTTTTCCTTTCTCAGATTAGAATGTCACACATTGGTTTTGCTGCACCAGCCTCTCCCATCGTCCTCGCTTTTCACCGTATGTTCTATTCTTCTTCTTCCTCTATCACCTATCATCTCACTAACACATAACTCCTTGTTTGGAATCTGAGAAAAGTGAGGGAAAATTATCCGTTTTTTTCCCTACTTTTAATATTACTTTGTATCGGCATTATCGTTGCGGTTTCAGGAGGAGCGAAGCAATGGAGCGCGCTATTTCCGAGTTTTCGGAGAAGCAGGGGAACCGGTTCGTGTTCGTCCTTGTTCGCAAACTCTCTCAAGAAACGGCTGCAATTGCGGTTTTTCGCTTCGGGGGAAAATGGCGGCTATGGAGGTGTTGCGGAGGAGATATCCGAAGCCGAAAAGGAGCCTACGAATTTCGCGTGGCCTGATAACAGGGTTTTCAACCGTTACTTTTTCTCTTTTTTGGTTATCGGATTTTTGTGGAATTTGGTTCATGTGTGTGTGATTGTCCTGGGGAACCTGCGTCCCTGTTTATGTTTGAATTTTCATGGTTAAATTGACGGGAAGAAGAACTATCTACTTGCAGAAACCTAGGGTGTGCATATTAGGCGGTGGATTTGGTGGCTTATACACTGCATTAAGGTTGGAATCATTGGAATGGCCAGACGATAAAAAGCCACAGGTAGTTTTTCATTCATAGAAAGCTTTTAAGATTGCTAATATCTCTTAGTTTAATAGGCATTCAAAACTCTTTTTGTGATCATATTGTTAGTATCTATTATTTTAATACAATGGACATATGCATACAAGTTACCAGTTTTTTTTCCCTTTTATTCACCTTTTGCATATCTGTTTTCTACTCAGGACTAACAACTTAACCATTATCCATCCTCTTGAGCTCTTCTTTTATCTCCCTAACCTTAATTTTCGGTAATAATCCAAATTTTATTTTTCCTCTTAGATTTGTAGTTCTTCCATATTGCAAGTTGATCTTTGACCATTATGGAAAAGCTAGTGAAAATAATTCTCTCATCTCTCTTTGATATAATGATTTGTAACCAAATTTTTTCCTTCTTCATCCTTAATATATCTTTCTTGGGCCAAATCTCGTGATTTCCTTTCTCTATTTTTGGCAATATTATATATCTTACATTCTTGTTCTTTGTCCCAACATCATAGTAAAACTCTTCAAAAGCTTTGGAATGTACCTCACTCATAGCTTTCCTTGCTTCAATTCTAACATTCTGATACTTTGCCCATTTCTTAGCATTATTGCACCCGTGTAAGGGAGATCTTTATGTTGATTACAAACACACCCTTGTCAAAATTGTATACTAGGATTCATGTCAGCATGCAGTCCTTCCTGTGACAATTGTCTAGTCATCCACGTATGTTCCTTTAACAATGCCCCCAGCTTTTGCTTACATTTTTCTGTTTGTCATCTCCTAACAGCTTACTACAATTATACCATAAACAACGGAAGGGGGATATAATAACCAGTAAAATTTACTCTGCTTGTTCAGTATCATAATCATATTAGACTTCAAGTATGCTTCTAAATTTTATGAACCAATGATCACACTAAAAGATATGTCCACTTAGCTAACTGTTATTTTGACTTAATAAAATAAATTATTTATCAAATATGGAGCAGATTGTTCTTGTTGACCAGTCTGAACGTTTTGTTTTCAAGCCAATGTTGTATGAGCTTCTATCCGGAGGTATGCATTAGTAAACCTAAGTTGCAATTTTCTTCTTTATTCCAAAATGATTCGACAGAATTACATTATGACATGCAGAAGTGGACGAATGGGAAATAGCTCCTCGTTTTTCAGATTTGCTTGCAAACACTAGTGTGCAGTTTTTCAAAGACAGAGTAAAAGTTTTGCATCCATCTGATCATTGGGGAATGAATGGATCCAAGGCATCTAGCTGTGGAGGAACTGTTCATCTTGAAAGTGGCCTTCTTATTGAATATGACTGGTACAATCTGCACTATTTAAGTACCTCTGTTTCCTGGCAGCAATTCTTTTTTATACACTGCTTAACATGATGTTTTTCTCTGGCTCTGTGTTCTGCATATTGACCTAGTTTGTCCAATTTGTAATCTATGGGTAGCCTATTACATGTGTGCTTTTTTCTGTAATTTTCTGGTTACCATGCTTAAGTTGATGCTTCTAGTTGCTGACAGCTGATTAGAATGTTTGGGTAAGGATCTTCTGATGTAGTTTGTGGAAATGTTCCTATTGTGTACCTAAATCACCTGTAAAAGAAAAATGAATTTGTTTTTTGTTCAATCAAATAGAAACACATTTTTAGTGATATGGCAAATAGAATTGTATCATATCTGTTGATTTGAACTTTTTCATTTCTTCACACTGGACAGCCAGGCTGGTTCTTGCATTGGGAGCTGAAGCTAAACTGGATGTTGTACCAGGGGCAACAGAATTTGCAATTCCTTTCTCAACACTAGAGGATGCACGTGTGAGTGTATGATAGGGTAGATCAATCAATTATTTAATATCTCAGGACTAATAGATATAAATTCTACATCTTTCAATCTTTTTACTTCACTGATTTTACATGTTGGTTTCCTGTTGCAGAAAGTCAATGATAAATTAACAACATTAGAGAGAAAGACCTTTGGTAAGGACTTCCAAATTAGTGTGGCTGTTGTTGGTTGTGGTTACTCTGGAGTTGAATTGGCTGCAACACTAGCAGAGCGGTTACAAAATAGAGGAATTGTAAGAGCAATTAATGTTGAAACAATGATTTGCCCAAATGCCCCACCTGGCAATAGGGAAGCTGCACTAAATGTAAGTTGTTTTTATTTTATATTCTATGCTTATTGGAACTTGAATATCTGTTTTGTACAACTCAGAAAATTATATACAATTTGGTGACGGTCCACTACAATGATGATTTGTATTTCCTTCTACGGAAAGACAGTGACAATGAGATACACTGCTCTCTTCCAATAATTCTTTTTCCCTATTTTATGTTAATATCAGAGTGAAGCCAGATATTTAGAGTTTTATGTGCAACAATTTTTGAAGATGTTAAATAAAATTTTAAATTGGTTAGTAATTTCAAAAAATATATGCTTAAATTAAAATTTGATATTTTATTGTTTGGGTTGAAGAAATGTAACCTAATTATATATACACACAAGATGATCCTTGCTTCAATGTAACCCTGATTATAATATAAGGCAAGATGATCCTTGCTCAAATTAGGTGTTACTTCTTTTTTTAGTTGAACATATAGCTAAGATTGAAACCATTTTCTTCGTAAGCTTTGTGAATGCCTAAGTAAACATGTTTAGTACTTTAGTCCTTTTATATGGACTTGATAATTTTTTTATTAATTATTTGTCAGGCCTCTATATATATAGTTTTTGAATTCAAATAGGTACCTATACCTTGAAATTTGTGGGCGGATCTTTATAAATTTTAAATTAATTTTATTTTACGCTATAAGTACTATATTACAAATTTTAAACGATAAGGACTTATTTGAATTTTCACAATACATATAGAGGGCTACATATTTTGAAGAATTTTGAGCTGTTTGAAATTATAAAATTTCCTTCCACGTAACTTCACCCCTATTCTATATAGTTAACACCCATTTTTAAATAGATTTCTTGAAATCATATAAGCATTAGCCATAATTGAATGCTACATATCACATGATGAATTGAAAAACTGAATATTTTTCAAACCGTCTGCTTGAAGTCCTACTTTCAATGTGGAAGCTTCTCCAGCCTGCAACTAACCTGTTTCCACAACTGTGGCTGCTTTAGTTTTTGCATATCATTCAATTGTATTTCTCTAGCCAAGGTCCAGTACCAGTGTTATTGCAAGCAATGCTTATGATTTCTGAAAGGAAACATTGTTCTATGGATGTTAGGTTCTTGCATCAAGGAAAGTCAAACTTTTATTAGGTTATTTTGTCCGCTGTATTCGGAGGCTCAGTGAATTGGAGTCTTCAGATACCCTGACAGGGGTAGATGAAAACAGTATTGAAGTAGTGCCTGATTTTGAGAAATATATATTGGAGCTACAACCTGCTGAAAGGGGATTGCAAAGTAAAATCATTGAAGCAGATCTGGTATTGTGGACTGTTGGAACCAAGCCTCCTCTTCCTCAGCTGGAACCTTCTGATGTACCATTTGTAATTCCACTTAATGCCCGAGGACAAGCTGAAACAGATGAAACACTTCGTGTTAAGGGTCACCCCCGGATCTTTGCCCTTGGTGACTCTTCTGCATTAAGAGATTCAAATGGAAGGATCCTTCCAGCCACTGCACAGGTGTAACTGCAGCTTGATATCCCATGTTATGATTTACTATTACTATGACATGTATATAAATTTTGAGGATATCATCCTATTTGTTTTCTGATTTTCCTTTGCCTTGCAGGTTGCATTTCAGCAAGCAGACTTCACTGGTTGGAATTTGTGGGCTGCAATCAACGGGCGTCCACTTTTACCATTTAGGTACTTTTGCATTCAGTTTGTTTAATTATTCTGTAATCTACGAACACACTTCTAACTCAATATTTGTTCCTAATGGGGTTACCAGGTTTCAGAATCTAGGTGAGATGATGACCCTGGGAAGAAACGATGCTGCCGTTTCTCCGAGTTTTGTTGATGGGCTGACTTTAGACGGTTCTATTGGTCATACAGGTAAGTTGGCCCCATGCGCCGTTCTTCATTATGTTAGTTACTTATAAAATAAAATAAAGAAGTAAAAATAGGTTTGAGCTTTTCTGTTTTGCAGCGAGGAAGATAGCTTATTTGATCAGGTTACCAACGGATGAACATAGGCTTAAAGTGGGGATTAGCTGGCTTACAAAATCGGCTATTGATTCTGTGTCATCGCTACAAAGTACATTGTACAAGGTCCTTTCGGGCTCTTAGCTTCAGATTGATGTATATAGCTTGGCTGAATCATTAGATTCAACTCTAAAATACAAGATCTAGTATAGCGATTATTAACGATAATAAAAGAAATTGCAAGGATTTTTTTTGGGGGTTGGAAGGATCTGCATTTAGCTAACCCAATAGTCCACCTACCAAAAATGACAGGTTGAGTTAAGTGGCGCAACGTAGCAGCCTACCCTACCAATCTACTGGGTCAGGTAAATTGGCTCGTTTATTATTTTTCCTTAAAAAATGTGTTCCGTAATTTTCGTATACAAGCCACTTGGAAGGTTATGTGTTGAGAAGGATGATTGATATTAGTCAAAACTACAGCAAATTAATATGGTTGACATTAATTTATTTATTCAAGTTTTTAGTATTTTTTAAAGTGCGATATTATTATTATTTTATTTTATTTTATAACACTAATTACTTTAATAGAAAAAATTATATTCAAATTTGTGTTAAGTTATTACTACTAACTAAATTATGGTTGGTGTTATGAAATAAGATTTTTTATATATATATATTTATGATGGGTTAGATCATCAGTCTACCTCCCATAAACGGAGATGAGTATCTAACATCTAACTACCTATAGTTCACCTTATTTATAGATAGGCTGGTGAGCTAACCCACTGTAAATTACAAAAAGAGAGACATAAAAAAAAAATTAAGTTTCTGATTTTACAGCACCATCCATTTTTCATTTTTTGGTAATAAACGGGGTTAACTCTCAGAAGGAACTAAAAAATGAATCATATTGGAGTCATAACTCTTAAAGCATCAAGTAAGAGCAACTGACTTAAAAAGTATGGTAGTTGCTCAAACATCAAAACATCCTCTTCTATCTGTCGTGTTGTGTTAGCATGAACATATGCACATTGATTAGCTTCGCGATAAATGTGAGAAAATGTCACCTTCATATTCGCAGGAGCATATGCACATTGATTAGCTTAACGATATTTGTGATGTCACCCTCCATCCCGTCTTTATCATATTATATTATGAATGACACTTATAATGCCCTGTCCAGACATGCATCCTTCCTCGACCACACCGTAAGAATAGAAGCAACAATGTGTGATAGCTACTTGAACCACAAGAGTTGTAATCCCTTTGTTTCGAGCTATACACAACCTAAATTTAATTAGTAGTAATAACTGAATATAAATTTGAATTTAATTTTTTTATTAGAATAATTGATGTTATAAAATAAAAAAATAACAATAATAATAAATGTGTCCTTCGAAAAATATTAAAAATTTAAATAAATTAATTAATGTCAATCATATTAACTCATAGTTTTGGTTTGTGATTTATATACAAATGTTACATAACATATTTTAAAAAATAATAATAATAGTCTGCAGAGTCAACCCACCGGATCTACTAAATTGACAAGTTAGGCTGCTTTGAATCACTTAATTTACTATGTCATTTTTGCTGGTTAGACAGATTAACATGTTAAACCTAATTACTTTACCACACCTCATGACAAGACTTATTTGGCGTTGATGCATATTGAACACTAGCCAATAATGTCTTGGAAACAAGTTTTCAATAGTGTAATCTACTGTTCCAAAAACTTATTTCCATAACTCAATATAAAATGTTATTGACCAGACTGACAATAACTTTCTAGGATTATAGATTGTGATTATTGATTCTAAAATAACTTTCTATATACGCGCTAAACATTATCTATTTACAAATAAAACTAAACTAGTAAAAGTTCAAAAATAGTTGTATATTAAAAAACTGTTTGCCATATCTAATATAGCCATCTTTAGTAAAAAAGTTAAAAAGTTTATGTGTGGAGATAATGACAACTGATCACAAAAATACAGTTATACTTTATTTAATTACTCTCGAATATGATTTTCTTGTTGTACATTTTTGGATCATTTATTTTTTAAAACACAATTCTTTTATACAATTTACTGTTCATCGGAACTTCAAAGCGTTATCTTTATTATTACTACAAAGTGTAATTCTGTCTTAAAATGAAGAAAGTACCTAGAACCAAAAACAAACTATTGTGCGTGAATCGTGAAAAGGCCAATGATTATTAATAGAGTTTTTTTATAGGTTCAGTGCATTGCATTGAACTATTTTTTAAAATAGTTTAGTTTTAAGTTCAATTTTTAGAAAACAGTTAAAGTGCAATGTATTTTTAATTAGCTCAATTTGTTTAAGTCAGTTTAGTTTAGTTATTCAAAAATTCAGTACAGATCACTTATTTTGGCTGGCCTTACTTCAATGTTTTCGTAGTTGTTAATTTGGTTGTTACTTTCTTAGCTCACAAATTTCATCTTCCGTCTCTTTTTAATTTTGTACTTTTAAAATTTCCAAGTTATCCTCAGCTACGATTTTGTTTTTTCTTCTTCTTAATTTCAATCTAATAATATGACCGGATAAAAAAATATGGAATTTAAATAGGATGTGATTTTATAGAGTAATCTGCAACGTGAAGATCAATATTTTAGATTAAGTTTTTTAAAACACACAAATTATAATATGGAAAACATAGTTTTTTAAAACACACAGATCAAGGAGTTGAATGTTGCGGATTACTTAATCCGTATAAGCACATAATTTTTTATACATTTCAAACTAGTTATTTTAGAATATATATGTATATATTCTGGATTAGTAATTTCAGAAAAAAAAAATTAATGTTCTAGATTAGTTGTTCCGGAATACATTTTCGAAAATGTAAAAAGTGTATTTGGGAACATGAAAGCATAGGAATAGTGGAAGAGTTGGAGTAGTGGCCAAAGTCAGAACTCATCCTACTCCTTTGACTTGTTCACACATCTGCAAGAAAAAAAAGCTAAAGTTATAATCTCCTATGACTCATAAAAATCAGAACCAATAACCTTTCAAAATGAATATGATTTGGATGGCAATTTCATAATGGGGTTGACGGTTATCCAGCGGCAAAGGGAACAGCGACAAGGATTTGGATCTTAACGGCATTCAATAGAAATTGTTGTTTTCACTCTCTTGTGTCACGTTCCCCCTCTCAATTTGAGGGGTGTTTTAGGGATTTGCTTTTATTTTAACATTTAAGAGAGTTGTTGGATGTCCAAATAATATGGGCCGTTACCTTTGTTGTTTTCGGCTTTTAAGCCTGTTACTCAAAAAATATATATATTAAATCCATCTTTTATTACTGACAATGAAAAAACATATATTTTTTTTAGTCTCATCATAATTATTATATAAACAAATATTTTAAAATAATCATCATTTTAATTTTTTAAAGTAATATTAATTTTTTTTATTTATATTCTTAATATTTTTTAATATTATTATTTTACATTATATTTAATAAAATAAATTAAAAAATAATAATTTAATAGAATTTTTATTCTTTTTAATCTATTATATCAGCTCTCTTTACCTGAGAATATTATTAAGATGTATAAAAAATACTTTTTTATTATTTTTAAATGTGTTTCATATGTTTTTGAATAAAACTTTATCTTTATAATTTTTTATCTATCTTTTTTAAGACATTAGTGAATAAGACTCATATAATAAAATTAGCTTATAAGTTAATTAAAAAATTAAAAGCTTATAAATAATTGATTTAATTAAAATTTTTAATAAAATTAATTAATAAGTTAATTAATAAATATTAAATGACATATAAGAATATATTAATTATTTAATCACACAAACACATATATATTTCAATATTTTCGTTTGTTTCTAATAATTTTTCATTTTAAAATACACGATAATAACTTATTTTTAGTTTTTTATTATAAAATAATGATAAATATTTTATAATTTTATTTATGTTGTTTAAAATCAAATTCTTAATAAGCTTATATTGTGTAAAATCATTTTTAATATTTAAAATTTTAAAAATAATATTTTAAAACAAAATTATTTTTTCTATATAATTTTGTTTTTTTTTTCATCTTTTGTTTGGTGACCAAATATTTTAATTAAAAATATAAATAAATAATTTAATAATTAATTAAAATAATTAGCTTGGCATTAAATAGAATAAAAAGGTAAAATTCTAAATTTTATAATAACAAATATTTATTTAATTGTCATGTGTAAAAGTGATACAATAAGTAAAAAGTTTTTAAATTGAAAAAAATATATAAAAGAAAATTTAAATAAATTAATGAAAATAAATTTGATAGTTTATAACAAATAGTTGGTAGATAGGCAATGATGCTCTACTTCTTTAAGGCTTACTCCCTTTAGGTCTAAAATAAAGATAATATATAAGTGAAAAAAAATTATGCATGTTCTTCTAAAATATTATTATAAATATATTTTAATTAATTTTATTCTATTTAATAAATTTATTCTTAAAATATTTTTTTTAATTAAGGTTGTATTATTAATAATCGTTATTATTGTTAATGATAAGAAAATGTGATGATTGAACATATATATACAAAAATTTAAAACTTAGGTCTACTCATATTAAAAAAAAAAAAAAAAACTTAGTCTCAGAGCAATCATCACTAAACCTAATCATGTATGTTAGACTAAACTCCAAAAGAAAGGTGATAACAGAGGATCTCTAGTGTGATCCCTAAAAAGAAATCTCATGGTCATCATCTATTAAATTTTCCTCAAAATCCTCCTTAAAGTCCCCCCTATAAGTTTTTCATATCTCTTTCAAAATTCTCCTTAGAGTCTTTCGACTTAGTGTTTCCAAAGTTCACAACCAGTGACAAATCTCCCAAACAAGCACTCACCTAAGCATGTCTTAATTTTTTAACATAAAAAGGGTTTGTTGAAAAGGTGAGAAATGTTAGACTAGGAGTGATATGTTCATATGGTGTGGCATTGAGAACAATAGTGGATGCGAATGAACTATTTAAAGATGCTTAAAAAGAAAAAAATGATGATGAAGGCAATGAAGGAGACAAATATGATATCTCTATGATCTCCAAAGGTGTTGTCGTCTAATCCTAAAAACATGTAAGGATGAGTCTTCCTACTTCATCAAGTCACATAGAAAACGACTTAGTAAGTCACATACAACATATTAACCATAGTAGTGTGGTTGTCTAACTGATCTTATTCATAACTCTAATTGTTTTCATCACTAACTCTTAGTATTACTATATTACTCGTTGATTGTTATTGAAATTTATAGAGACTCAATGGTCTTAAATTATTTAAATTGGATTACTATTAGGAGTACACTCTCACCATGGATACAATGGCAAACTCTCATCAACGTGGTCATGTATTGCGTTTGTCGAGATTGTCAAGTTAACGAGTAGAAATACTTGCTCACAAACTCAACGCCAAATCTCCAAGAAATTACAAGTCAACAAGTACACTTTAGTTACCAATTTGTATGGTCATCTAAATCTTTGAGGATTAACTCCTCAATAACTCTCCTTATTGAGATTCATCTTTTACAGGTTTGTGTGGACTCTGCCAAAGGTACTCGACGACAGCCCTCAATCAACATATGTTCCTAACATATCGCCCAAAAATTCAACTCTCTCACTATTACAATGGTCAAACATTACAGGCTTGTTCTTCTTTTCTCCTTGCCAGATGGTTATGGTCATGACAACAAGAGAAGAAAGGTGCTAGTTAAGTGGAAAAAAATGAAAGGAGAAGCAGCCTTGGAGTGTTTATATAGGGATGAGAAAATGATGGATGAAGGTTAATAGTTAAGCGATTTTGATTTTGAGTCGCAGGAGACAAATGAGTTAGCTCTTTTAACTAATTGTTAAAAGGATTAATCTTTTTTAGATTAATGATTTTAGGTAATCCTAAATAAAATTTACACAGTGTAAATTTTATACTATGGAAATTGTTACACATTATAGTTGTTTTTTCAATTGATTTTAAAGATTGAAAACTTAATCTAAAAAGAAATCTCATTTTTATTTTATAAAGTTGGATACCTAATGTATTGCTTGTATAATTAAATAAATTTTTATCAATCAATTTTTTCATCTTTCAATGAATTAATTTCAACTAATATTTTTTAAAAGATAAATTAATATATGTGTGTCAATTAATTAAATAGTTACATGTAAGATTATACTAGAATAATTAATTAAATATCACTGACAACTGATCTCATAAAAATTTAATTAAGTATAACATTATAATTATATTATTAAGTAATACTTATTTTATTTATTTTCTGTTATTTTTCTTAAATTCTTAAATATTACTAATTATATTTAATTATTCAACCTACATCTTTTATTATTTAAGACAATTAAATCTCAATTAAATCAAAATCAAATAACACAAGTACATGCTCATTGAGTTTATTTTTTTTTAGAATATTACAAATTTACATCAATTTAATTTATATAGGTAAATAAAA
>JAMLFT010000604.1:0-39353 GCA_026544285.1 Pachyrhizus erosus | reverse complement strand
CTGCTGCTTCGTTGGTGTATCCTTTGCTACCAAAAACTCTTCTAACTTCTTCTTGAGCTTTGGTCATTACACTTGGGTTTTTCAGCATTTCTGAAATGGCCCATTCTATAACTGCTGATGATGTATCAGTTCCAGCACCAAACATGTTCTACAGCTCGAAAATCATGAGTTCAAATTTATTAGCTTTGCTATATATACCCGCATGTGTCATACGTATACAAAGCCTTCCTTCTGATAACAAAAGCAGCCTCAAAGAAGAAATACTTACAGAATAATATTTTTTTATACATTAGTTACAGAATTATATATATATAAGTAAATGAGAACATGGTATAAATGCTTGTTTCTGAAAGGTTATCACACTACACATCATGGTTGACCAGTTAACAATAACTGACACTAGAATGAATAGTCATATTGTATTGATTGCAAAGTGTGCCTCCTCAAAGTACTACTGAAAAGCCTCTAATTTATTTAAATGATTTATCAAAAGGTTTACTAAATAAGCTAACAGAAAGTTTATTTTTATAAGCTTACAAGAACTATTTGTGTAATCAATGAATTACATATACAAAGTCTTCCGAATGTCCCTAAGTTTGTATTCATTAAAAGCAACCGGGAAAATACATGAATATTATGAAATAATTTTCGTCAAAACAAGGGTATATTTGATTATCTTCTCACTTATTTGTTTTAAAAATTATTTTCCGAAATGATTCTATACTGTTTAACAAATAATTTCTCACTTAAAATTTATTAAGTTTTAAAAGTTATTTCTAAAACAATTGTTTTAAAAGGCAATCAAGAAAAACAGTTGAAAAATGTTTTCTAGTCTTCTACTGATTTTATCGTGTTCAAGCCCTCTGTCAATTCCACACTTGTTGGGTGACTTACACCATGCTCTATTTATTATTTGAATAACCTTGGTTAATTGCCTTTCGAAAACTACAAAAGCTTTTATAAATAAAAATCAAACACACCCTCATTCTCTCTCTTTCAACATTTCTCAGTCTCTTTATACTGCTTATTCTATCTCTTTATTGAATCTCTGTTTTGATTGGTTAAATATACCATTTCTTAACACTTTTCATGAAAAATCATTTTTATTAAAGGAAAAATCTGTTTGTACAACTTTTTTCTAAAACTAAGAGAATTTAGCGAAAAAAAAGTGAAAGAAAATATGAAATATGATGAAAAGAAATAGAAAACAAAAGTTGTAAAAGGTGTTATATAAAATACATAGAGAAATAATAATTTCACATAAAATAATATTGCAATCAATAATAAAATGAATATTATTCTTCTAACTACTATAAAATTTCTCTCCTATTTATATTCTACTCCTATCTTGCTCTCCTCGTCTCTAAAATCTTATGATGTGAGTGTTTATTTTTTAATTTTCCATAATTTCGATTATAGAACGTAGAACTAACAGAAACCATTCTCTCTGTATATATGCAAAAGATCAGTAAGATTGGAAATGTTCTATACTTTTGATTATTTAATTTTATATAGACATAAAATGAAGGATAGGCCCTAAATCATAATATGCATTAAAATAATCAAATGATAACAGAAAGTAACACACATACTCACCAACATTACAGCTTTGATGTTGTCGATTGTCAAAGGATATTCAAGGGCATCATGTTTTTTAATATTTAGAAGCACAGAGAGGAGACTATCTACTCCTTCACTAGTCTTTTTTTCTGCTTCTCTGATGATGTTTCCAATGATCATATCATATTCTCTATGCAACTCCTCCAGTTTAGGTTTCTCCCCACTGATCACATGAAGCCACTTGTGAGAAGGGAACAAATCAAAAACAAATAAACGTTCCACCAGTTTCACAAGTTCCTTGACCAGGGAAATGAATTCTTCTTGGTCCTTGCATTTTTCACCAAAAGTTGCCCTTGCAGTGATGGCACTTGTCATGCAAGACACTTTCTCACTGAGGTTCACACAAGATCCAATGTTGGTCTCAATATATCTTATTAAATTCATCACTTCTTCTTCTCTTATTGATTGAAATGACCTCACACGTTTGTTGCTTAGAAGCTCGTGTGAGCATATTCTTCTTAGCTGCTTCCAATAGCCTCCTAATGGTGCAGTGGCAATATCAGTGGAACCATAAAACATGATGTCTGCACCAACTTGATGAGGTCTTTGAGCAAAGATGGCATCATAGGTTTTCATCACCTCTTTGGCAACTTCTGGAGAAGAAACCACTATGGTTGAAACCTCACCAAGTTTTAGGTGCATGAGAGGACCATGTTTTTGGGCTAGTTCTCTCAAGCGATGATGGGGTAGAAAGCCAATCAAGTGGTGTATGCTTCCAATGATAGGTAGCTTCCATGGCCCTGGGGGAAGGTTCAATGTTTTGATTGTGATTTTGGATCTCTTTCCCAGTTTCAAAATTTGGGAGAGAAAAAGGATGAAACTCAGTGAATATAAAAGAAAGGGTAAGACTGAGATCAAGTTATGCTCCATTAGGAATTTTTATCGCTAGCAAGTGAACAATATGTGACCTACGTGATTGAAGGTTAGCTATATATAGAACTTTTGATCCACATCACAATATCATCAGTTGTTTGTTTGTTTATTTAAGAAATTAAAATAAAACACCCCATATATTTTTAAAAAAATCTTCTTTTATGTTAATACTGTACACAATAATTTAAAAGGCATTAGATTATGTTTTAGCTTCAAAAAATTAAGTTCTCTGTAATCATACATGTCAAGTGATTATTAATTTCATTTCTCTTCATTTCTTTTTCAAGATTTCTATATAAAATTAAAAAAATGTAATAATTTTTTTTAGTTTTAATAAAATTGTTATAAAATTTCTATTTTATCATTTTTCATGATATGAAACATCATTTTTTTTTAAATTCCGACCATTAAGAAAGAACAGAGGAAATAGTTGCTAATTACTGATGTTTTGACTTGCATGTTTACTTATAACAAGTGCCTCATCACCTACCAATTACACTTTTCTAGAGAAAGAGTCTTGCATCATGATGAAGATATTAGAAAAGACGAGTTAAAAAAATACCTATTTAAAGTTTTGCTGAAAAAAATGAGTTCATTTATTGATCTAAGATTGAATTAAACAAAGTAATAAACTAACATCAAACTTGAATATTATGTTTTGGATGACATATCCTCAACTTTGTTGGATATTATTAATTAGGCTCAAATTTTTTTTTCTATATTTCTTACATATTTTAGTTTCAATTTGATTTTGTGTATATATATATATATATCTCAAAATAATGTCAAAATCTAATTTGTATTAATTTAAAGATTTGACTCAGGTAAGAGAACTTCATTTTAGAGGAGAAAAAAGAAGAGAAAATTCAATCACCGATGATTAAATCAACTATTAATATATTACATGTAATTCTAAAAGAAATCGTGTATTAAATATCTTTTCTGGAAATCATGTATTAAATAGTTGCTAATTACTGATGTTTTGACTTGCATGTTTATTTATAACCAGTGCCGCATCACCTACCAATTACACTTTTCTAGAGAAAGAGTCTTGCATCATGATGAAGATATTAGAAAAGACGAGTTAAAAAAATACCTATTTAAAGTTTTGCTGAAAAAAATGAGTTCATTTATTGATCTAAGATTGAATTAAACAAAGTAATAAACTAACATCAAACTTGAATATTATGTTTTGGATGACACATCCTCAACTTTGTTGGATATTATTAATTAGGCTCAAATTTGTTTTTCTATATTTCTTACATATTTTAGTTTAAATTTGATTTTGTGTATAAATATAAATATATATATGTATATATATTTATATATATAATAAAATGAGGCGAATATAGAATATATACATCAAGAACTGCTATTAAATCACGGTAACATATTTTGACATATTCTTTTAATTACTTTTTATTTATTTATTAAAAATGACAAAATTTTATGAATTTTGTATTATATTTAATTATTTTCTTTCTTAATTTTATAATTTACAATAAATTCTAATTAATTAAAAATAATTTTATGAAAAAATGTGTTGAAAAGTATATCATTAACGCTCATGTTTATATGAAATGATTTTTAAACAAATTCATAAATTGTCATGTTTTCACTTAATTGAATAAAAATTAGAAAATAATATTTATTTAACATTAATCATGCATATACTATCATTAAATATGTAGATTAATTGATATAGAATTATTTTAATTTAATCAACAGTCTTAAATTTCAATATTAAGTTTGACATCTCTCAATATATGTTTTTTTATAATATAGATAGGGATCTAATTCTTGACCACATAATTAATAGACAAAGTTATATGTCAATTATATCATGTTACGTTGATATAAAATATTTCCTCTAGACCACTAAACGTGTAGATCAACTTACACAAAGTTGTCTCAAATTCAAATTTTATATATACATATGTGATTAAATACTCGAAGGAAGAACTTGATTTTCTATAATGGTCTTACTCAACAAAACCTATGTTTGATAGAGAAGAAATTGAAAGGAAGAGGAAGAATGAAAATTATTTGGTTTATTTGGTAGGAAAAATTAAAGGAAAAATAGTTTTAAAGTTTGTGGGATCCAATATACTATTTTTTTTTTATAAATTATAGGTATCCTTCACTAAAAATAATACTATTTTGGTCGAATAAAACTTATTATATTTCTAATCTCCTATTTTCACTTATCTATCTATCTCTCACCTATTAATCTATTAATCGTCTTTATTTCTCTTTAACTAAACATCTTTTATTTTTTTTATTTTTATTTTACCTATTTTTATTCATCCATATTATTTTCATTCATCTTATTTCTCTTTTCTACCAAACAAAGCATAAAGGAAGATTGAATAATATGATTTCTATCAAAAATAAAATAAAATAAAGAAGTGTTCCTTCCAATCTTTTTTATAAGATTCAAATAATTAATTCATTAAAATTAAAAAATTAATTAATTGAATTAAAAATATTAAATTTATTCTAATTATATATTGTTTAAAATTATTCTTAAAATTAATGAAACATATTACTATTCCTTTTCTGCATATTTATATTAATTTTCATTCTTTTAATTTTTTTCATTATTAATACATTTATTATTTTAATTTTATTGACTATGCATATAAATAGTTAAAATAAAGTTCTCAAAATGTTTTATATACTAGGTAAAATTAAAATTTTAAAGAGTCTATAATATTAATATATTTCACTCATTATTTATTAAATCTAGAAAACTAACTCATAATTAAGACTAATTTTATAAAAAAAAATTACCAAAAAAAAATTCTAGAATGATTCTTATAATCAGGATCGAATTAAATTTTTAATTTAATTTATAAAAAGAAAATAGGAAGGAATAACATTTTAGTGCCTTTAAAAAGTAACTTAAAAAATAAATTATCTAATTGGTATGTATTATTAGTGTAAATACTTTTACATTATTAATGAATTAAAATTATTTTTTAAATCACTTTTAAGATAATTAATTTATAAATCATTAAATTAATTATATATGATAATTTGTAATTATATTTTTATATTTTTGGTGCACTTAAATTAAATTCAAGTATCAGATTATAAATTAATATTATTAAGTCTACAACCAATTACTTTTTCATCATCTAATAATCATATTATTTTTCATTTATTTTAAAAAGTATAATCTATTGCCTTTAAAATTAAAATGTCTTATATTTTAACTTTTTTAACATAAACGGGCATCCAATATTCAAATTTTTAATAATTCTCAAAATTATCCGCAGAAAATTTTAAATGTCTATAAACAAATTTGAAATTTTTTTTAAAAAATCAGGTCTAATCACATTTTTAATTTTAATTGTTGAAAGGGAGTAACAGGCATTATCTTTATCGAGAAAAATGCAACTCTTCTTTCTATTTTTCCTTTATTTTATTTTTACTTGATATAACTCTTCTTTCTTAGAAGCATTATGACGAATCCGTGCATCATAGTCCTACTTTCTTCGGCAATATCGCATTGTGCTCTGTGAAAACTTCAAAATAGAATTATTATAAATATATATATTCACTTTCTCTTATTTTTATATATATTTTTTATTTCTCTGTTTCTTCTGCTTTAATCTTCTGAAAAATAGGGTAAAAGACAGACACTAAAATTGAATCCACTCCAATACCGAATGGACAGCAGGACGGGCACTACGAAACAAATGATGTTGCTTTCATTTCGCTAATAATAATATTTCCACCGATGAATAATTGTAATTTTCAGCTTTCATCTCATAATTTTCAGCTTCACATATTCATATACTAATTTAAAATTTTTAAAATTCATTCTCATTTCCGTTAAATTTTATCCAATTTGCAAAAATTTATTATATTTTTTAATAAATATAATATATTTTTATCTCTCATTTTATTTTATTATTATTTCTAATTTTTTATATTATTTTTTTATTTTTTTTAGTCTTTAATAAAAAAAATTTAATTTTTAATATTAATTTTATTTATTAAATAATGATGTGACAAACATAAATTATATATAAAAATATTATTTTAAATTTTTTTAATGACTTATAATCGGTGCAAAATTTTTCTTAGTTTAAATGTTTATTTTATAATATTTTTAATGATTTCATAATATCATATGTTTGACATTTTAATTTTATTTTTTTATAATATTTTAAAGAATTTTAGTTAATAAAAAATTTGTGACAATTAAAATTATATAAAAATTTCAATTAAAAAAATTTCAAATACAAATCATATCTAGGATGTCATTACTTAATAGTTAAAGTTAATTTCAAATATTAAAAATAAAATATAACAATTTATCGGAGACTAAAAATAAAAATAAAATTATAAGAATCTAAAAACAGAAATCATGATAAAATAGAAACTAAAAATATATTTTATCTTTTTTAACTTTAATTTATTTATATAATTTTAATTAAATTATTAATTATATTTTAATTCAAAATATAATATAGAAACATCATAGAATACTCATACTTCAAAGCTTGGTGTCCCTTACCCAATAATCCTTATAGAATTTAATTTTTTTCTCCCACTCCTACATTCCATTCCATCAAAGCATCAAATCACTTCATTGAATTTATACCCCATAAATCTCTCCACTATATTGATGATGTATTATTCAACATCCCTCCACCCATCATCATATATTGACTTCAATACCTCACTCCACAAATTTCCTTTCTCATTTAAAAGCTCCCACCTCCACTTAGCTAAACATGCATAATTAAAAATTAAGATATTTTTTATCCTTAAACTCTCATATGATTTTGAAAGACATATACATTATCCTACTTCTCCCAACACATTTTCCTTTGGTTCTCTTCACAATCCCACAAAAACCTCCTTTGAATATCAACAATGTTTTTGCCCAGCTTTTTGGGTATTTTGAAAAATGAAAGAAAGAACAACGGTAGTGCGATTAACACCAAGTTTACAAGGCACATCCTTTTCACAAAAGGACAAAGATTTATGTTTCCACACTGACAATCTATTGGAAAATTTATCAATGACAGGTTTACAAGTTCCCACCAACCTAGGATTTGCTCCAATGGAGATACCAAGATAAATGAAAGATACCTTCAATAATTTTTCATACCTTTCTGTGTCCCTCTTGCCACTCTTATTGTACCAAATATACTCTTGAAGAAGTTCACGTTGAGTGTGGAAATTAACTCAAAACATCTTAAAACACTTTTAACCATCAACACATCCTCCAAAGATGTCTCCCCCAAAAGGATAGTATCATTCACATATTAGAGGAAATTCACTTCCATTCTTTTGTCACCTATCATATAACTCTTGAAAAGATTTTTCTCAATTGCTTCCTTCGTCATCTCACATAACCCTTCCACCACAACTATTAATAAAAAAAAGGAACAAGGGGATCACCTTGTCTTCACCCCTTTGACACTTTGAACTTATTTGTAGGACTTTCATTAACCAAAACCGATGTCATGCTACTAACTAGGCATCCTTTAATCTAATTTACCCACTTTTCTTAGAAGCCTAGTTTACATAACATAAAAAAAAAATCTCAATTTACTAACCAAGACACAACTTTACTTGTTCAAATAACAATTAAGGTGAAGCAGAGTTAAGAACAAAGAATCCTTTTATAGTTCACTTTAAAAACTACGCATATTTTCCTCATCCTCCTCACCTCTTCACCTCCTCTATTGCCTCATTAGCCATCAATACACTATGTAGTAAATGTCTACCCCCTAAAAAAATGGCTTGCCTTTTATTAATGTCATTGCCAAGTACCTTCTTCAACCTATTTGCAAGAACTCTAACCAAAACTTCATGTATACATCCAACTAAAGATATTGGCCTAAATTCACTTAACAATTAAGGATCCATCACCTTTAGGATAAGGGTTATGAACAAAGAGTTTCCTCCTCTATGAAAAACTCCATGCTCATGGTACTCATTTAGAAATCACATGAAATCTTCTTTGAGGATACCCCAAATATATTTTATGAATTTGAAATTATATTCATCTAGGCACAAACTTTTAGCACTTCCACACTCTCATACTACTTCCCTACCTTCCTTTTCTTCGAAGTTAGCTAAAAGCATTTTGTTGTCATCATGTGATATCTTTTTGAAAGCCACCCTCTCCAAATTAGGCCTAAACCTTTCACCTTTTCTAAATTATTCTTCAAAAACCTTTTGTACTTCTACTTTTATACTACCCACCTCCTTTACCCCAAGCTTCGTCCATATATAAGCCTTTCAATCCACTTTTCCTTCTCGTTGGATTCACAAAATTATGGAAATACTTTGTATTTCGATCCCCCTCTATCACCCACTTTGCTATAAACTTTTGTCTTAAAAAAGATTTATTTCACATTGCTACTTTTCAAAACTCCTATTGTAATTCTACTTTCCTCACTTTTTCTTCCTCACCAAATCCCCTTTATCTTATTTTTCTCCAACTCAATAATTTCTTTTTTCACTTATTTTTTCCTTTTTTGTATATCACCAAAGTATTCGATATTTCAAAGCTTTAAACTCATTTTCAACTCCTTCAATTTTACATTAAGAACATATGCACCTCAACCTTCAACTTTTATTCTTTTTCACTTATCTTCAACATATTTTGTAAATTTTTTTACTTAAGAACCAATAATCAAGCACTTTAAATGACTTAGGTTCCTAATCTTCATTCTTATTCTTGATCAAAATCAAACAATGATATGAAATATTTCTATGAAGAACATGTTGAACACAATTTGACCAAGCAATGAACCACTCTCTTGACACCAACATTCTATCAATCCTACTCCCTACACTCCCATTTGATCTATACCAAGTAAATCTTCTTCCCACTATTAGCAAATTTTTCACTTCAAAAGCTTGTATAAACTTATTGAATTATTTTCTCTTCCCTACTCCTCCATCCTTATCTCCAAGCCCTGTTATTTCCCAAGCATTCTTCACACAATTAAAATCCCTTATGATGCACCAACATTCAATATTGTTATTTTTTGCCTATCCTTTAGCTCATCCTACACCATTCTCCTCCTCACCATATTAGATGGAGCATATATGTTAACTATCACCACTTCTTTCCCATTTTCTTTTCATACTCCCTCCAAAATAATATACTTTATACCCACATACCTATTTAATAGATAAAAGCAATTTTTGTCCCAAATACATAATAAATCTTTTGCTAAACCAATAGATTCTAATGCAACTCATTCCATATTGTTATCTCTCCATATATAATAGCAAAATTTATTATCCAACACATTCCTCTTCATTTCTTGAATATATAAGAACTACACTTCTTCTTTTTGCATAAATCTTCGAACAAAATTCATTTTCAACCTTCCCCCTAACCCCCTAATGTTGTATGATACCACCTTTATCTTTTAACTTCATTTCTTCCATTCTCATGTTCTTGTCAAACATTAAGCAACCCCTCTTGATCTCTCAATTCTATCTTCCTAATTTTTTTCCAACAACTCCTTTTCGTCTCATTTGTAGAACAACCCAAGCTTATTTCCAAACTCCCAGATTTTAAGAGCCTCTACCACACTTTCCAATGAATCTTTAGACATCTTTTCTCTTTCCTCCCATCTCCAATAACCACATTTTTGCGTTAAGCATAGGATCTCCTCAATTGCCTTAATAACATACTAATATATGTTTATCTTCACTTCTTCATAAAAAAAAAATATTTTTTGAGATAAAGTTTTCACTAGGATTCTCACTACGTCAATTTTCTCTATAGAATCTGTCATCTTATTCGTCATGATATATTCTCCAAATGTGCTCACCAGATTTGAAAAATCCTCCTCACCCCAAGTATGTAATGACACTCTCGTACACTGAATCAAAGTCAAATGATTTGTAGATGTTATCTTTGGTTCCCACCTTTGAATAGTGTGGAATATTGAGAACATACTATTTTCTCCTTATTTACTTTCATTTATGATATTTTCCTCATTAAGACTTGATATGAGCACCATATCATCTCCAATATATTTCAACTCCATGTTCCTTTCATCTTTTGGTAAGTACACATTACATAACTTGTCAAACACCTTCAAGTCTCTTAATCTTCTGATCCAGCAATTCTTTAACCACTCTATGCTAACTTTAATCTCTCTCAAATACGTCACCCATTATGTCCTTCTTTTCCTCCCACACCATTCATTTACTCTACTTTGTTCTTTCTACAGCCTAAGCATACATTGTTTCCCATATAATCCCTTTTCCATGATCTAGTCAGTTTGACTTATTACATATCTTTTGACCCAAACTATTGGATTCTTTTGCTTGTGTTTCTCTTTCACCTAACCACCTTTATAAATCCCTTGATGTTCTTCTGAACTTTAGAATGTTGACGAACATTTTGACCTTCCAAATATATATTTGATATAGTTGTTTCTCCAATGCCTTTTCACTTTGCACATTTATGAATCTTGCAAAACCATACGTGTTTCCTCATTTATCCCTTCTATTTGTAATATTGACACCCACACTCTACCCCATCGTTGAAATATTTTTCACTTATCTACTTTGTAAAGATTTCTAGAAATTTTGAGAAGAAGAACAAGGATATTCTACCATCATTTTGATGATTTTTCTTTTTCCCCTCCCTTCTCTAATGCCCCCCTCTCTCTCTAAGTTCTCCCATCTTTTTTTCTCGTATATGGTACATAACCCCATCACGATTAGGTTGAAAAAATTAGTAGATACTTTGTTCACTTTTTAAAAATATTTTATTTATTTATATATAATTTTAAATAAAATCATATATTAATTTATTAATTATATTTTAATTTAAATAATGTGTAAAAACTAGTAGACAACTTGAATAAAAAAAATTTAAGAACTAAATTATATTTTTCATAAATTATGTAATTTTAACTTTATTATTACCTTTGTTTCTATTTATAAGACTCAATTACTTAATTCATCAAGATTAAAAAATGATGATTAATTTAATTGATACCAATAAATTTGTTATATTATATATTTTTTTTAAAAATATCATTTTCATTAATGATCTTCTTTCTCTTATAAATGAATGTTAATACAACTTCTTTTTTATTTAATTAAAAATATTTTAATTTAAAAATAATTAATGCATAAAAAATATGAATTGGGTCTTATATAAAAGGATAAACAATTTTAAAAATTTAGATCTTTTAAATAGAAATCAATATAGTATTTTTTTATGGAGACCACAAATATCTTTCACAAGGAACAATCTTGCTTAAGTTGAATAAAATTTTTATAAGCCACAAAATTTTTTCTTCTAATATTTTATATAGTTATATACTCAATTATGAAACTCAACACTTCTAATTAAATTAAAATAATTTCATATCAATTGATTCATGTGTTTCATAATAATTATATTTAATTAAAATTATATATATATTATAATTATTAACTTATATCAAATGTCATATTTCCTATATAATCCAAGGCTATAAATGAAGATTATCAAAATTTAAAAATTAAAGTAAATATGTGTTCATAATACATATATTTAAGGTTTAAATATATTTTCGTTCTTGTAATTTAATATTTTTTATTTTTTATCATTATAAAAAAATTGATTTAATTCTTACGAATGATATTTATTTTGGTTTTTGTTTTTGTAGTTAGTTTTTATTACAAAAATAATGACATAATCATGTCATGTAATTATTTTATGATATCATGATGATGTCATCATTTTATGTCAATATAGAATGTTACGTTATCATTAATTTATATGTACGAAAATCAAAATACATATTTTACAAGAATTAAAAAAAATAACATATTTATATAAATAAAAATTAAAATAAACATAATATACAAGATGATAACCATGCATAATAACATCATTAAATGATGACATCACCATATTTATCATATCATCATTTTTATAATAAAAATTAATAATAAAAAACAAAATAAATATAATTTATAAAGACTAAAAAAATTACAAAAATAATAAACAAATTAAAAACACAAAATTGTAAAAAAAAATTAAGTTTAAATTCAAATACAACCATCCAAAATAAATCAATCAATCTAAGCCAAACAAAAAATGATATATGAAACACGAGCCAACATCACCGAGACACCTACTGGAATTACATTGTATATAAGGGCAGATTTTAGGTAAATCTTACCCCAATCTCCATCACAGTCAAAGTGAGTTTTCTCTTTAAAATTTAAGTCGGAATCAGCAGATACATGCAACTTCATATTTTTTTCATTAGTAAAAATTGAATACAAATAATAAAAAATTTATTATAATTCATGATATTTTATAACCAACTGATCTAGATTCTTTACTAAGTTCATATTTGATTGTCCTATTAATTGATAATGAATCATTTTGTTTGAACTTAAATTTTTATAAAAAATACTTTAAATTTTTTTTAAATATAGATAGGATTTATTTTTTTTAAAATAAAAAATATTTTTTAAAAAAAGTTTACACAAACACATTAAAAAATTATTTATTTTATTAAAAATAAAAAAATACAAACAAACAAACCAATATAACATTTATTAAATTTTATTTTATGTTGTCCCGGAACTAACGTCTGAGTCAAAACCACAATTATTGGGTTTAATATTGCTAACAGCTACCTATATACTTGACGTATAAGTCATGTATAAATATATATTTTGAAGCTAAAACCAATTAATTATTTTTAAATTAAAAGTTTTTTTAAAAATATATAGTGTTCTATTTTTTAAGTCTAAAGCAAACAAACAAATTGATTATACTATCGTGAATAATATCAAGAGTTTTATATAAAGGAAAATGGTAAAGAGTATGAAACTCTTGTACATGATAATTGTGGTTTTGACTCAGACGTATCATACTTGGGAAAATTTGTTTCCTCTCTCATACATTTTCATCCCATCCTTTTTTCCGTGTTGGCAGCTGATTGGTTACAAACTTTTCGTAACATTTTGTCTCATGTTATTAAGCACGGCTCTATATATATAGCCTACAATCACATAGCTAGATCAACTTTTGTTTACTTGCTATTAAATTTTCCTAATGGAGCATCACGTGATCTCATTCCTGTTCATTCTTTCATTTTCATTGAGTTTCATCCTTTTTCTTCCCCAGATTTTGAAAGTGGAAAAGATATCCAAAATCAGAGTCAAAACATTGAACCTTCCCCAGGGCCATGGAAGCTACCTCTTATTAGAAGCATACACCACTTTAGCTTTCTACCCAATCATCGCTTGAGAGAACTAGCCCAAAAATATGGCCCTCTCATGCACCTAAAACTTGGTGAGGTATCAACCATGTTGGTTTCTTCTCCAGAAGATGCCAAAGAGGTGATGAAAACCTATGATGTCATCTTTGCTCAAAGACCCCATCAAGTTGGTGCAGATATCATGTGTTATGATTCCACTGATATTGCCACTGCTAAGAAGAATATGCTCACAAGAGCTTCTAAGCAACAAACGCGGATCTACATATAAGTTATATGATGCATCTGCATCCTATCATTTTAAAAAATTACATATAAATATATTAAATATGTATATTTCATCTTTTTAATTTTATATATTTGAATACTTTGTTTTTAATTTTTTAATTTTTTATGATAATAATCATTAATTTTTATTTTTTTCATTGTCTCCTTGAGTTAGTATACTTGATCCGCCCCTGGAAGAAGAAGCGCTGAATTCAATAAGATATATTGAGACCAGCACTGTATCTTGTGTAAACCGTAGTGAGAAAGTGGCTTGCATGTCAAGTACCGTCACTGCAGGGGCAACTTTTGGTGAAAAATGCAAGAACCAATAAGAATTCATTTCCCTGGTCAAGAAACTTGTGAAACTGGTAGAACGTGTAGTTGTTTTTGATTTGTTCCCTTCTCAAAGGTGGCTTCGTGTGACTAGTGGAGAGAAACCTAAACTGGAGGAGTTGTATACAGAATATGATATAATCATTGAAAACATCATTAGAGAGGTAGAGAAAAATACTGGTGAAGTAGAAGTAGACAGTCTCCTCTCTGTTCTTCTAAATATTAAAAAACATGGTGCCTTTGAATATCCTTTGACAATCGACACCATTAAAGCTTTAATGTTGGTGAGTATGTGTACTACTTTCTGTTATCATTTGATGATTTTACTGCATATTAGGATTTAGGTCCAATCCTTCATTTCATGTCTAAATAAATTTAAATAAACAAGAGCATAGAAAACTTCCTGCCTTACTGATCTTGTGCACATATATACAGATAGAGTGGTTTCTTTGAGTTCTAGTCATATAATCTAAAGGCTTAAATATATTTGAACTTCCTCAAATCTGAGACACTTTTAATTTTGATCTTCAAATTTTGTGTGGAATTATAAGAGTTAGAAGCGTAGTTAGGACTTAGGAGGGTAATTTTATAATAGTTAGAAGACTAACATTTATTTTATTATTGATTTCAATATTATTTTTTGAGGAATTATACTATTTCTATACGTATTTTGTATAACAGCCTTATTACATATTTTATTTCACATTTTTTCGTCTAAATACTCTTGGTTTTAAAAAAGTTGTGCAAAAAATATTATTCAAATAGAATGTTTCTTTCTTTCTTCAATTTTTTTTAATAAGCCAAATATATAGATGAAAATAAAAGCACAAGAAGTGCCTTAATCACGTTACAAGAGACAGAAATAATTAAAACACCCCCAAAAGATAGATTTTTTTCTTTAGTAGAAATGATTTTTCATGAAAAGCGTTAAGAAATGGTATTTAACCAATCAAAAGGGAGATGGGTGTAAAGAAAAAAAATAAGTAGTATAAGGAGAGATAAAAATGATGAAAGAGAGAGTTAGGGTTTGTTTAATTTTATTTGTAAAAGTTTTCTTTAATTTTTAAAATAGAATTTAACAAGATTATTCAGACAACTGATAGAGAATGGTGTAAATCACTGTACAAAGTGTGGAAAGAGAAAGGTTCAACCAAATAAAAATAGAAGAATATGAGAAAACATTTTCCAATTATTTTTTTTTATTTTCAAAACAATTGTTTTAGAAATAATTTTAAAATTTTTAACATTTTGGATGAGAAATTATTTGAATAATGTATAATTGTTTTAGGAAATTGTGATAAAATTTTTAAATAAATTCTTAGAGACTTCTCATTAGAAGTATTTTAAGGCTGCACACTTCGCAGTATGACTATTCATTCAAGTGTCAGTTATTATTAAATGATCGACCATGATGTGTAGTGTGATAACCTTTGAAAAAGTAAGCATTTATACCATGTTCTCAATTACTTATATATATGATTCTGTAAGTAATGACACATGCAGGTATATAACAAAGCTAATAAATTTGAACTCATGATTTTCGAGCTGTAGGACATGTTTGGTGCTGGAACTGATACATCATCAGCAGTTATAGAATTGGCCATTTCAGAAATGCTGAAAACCCCAAGTGTAATGACCAAAGCTCAAGAAGAAGTTAGAAGAGTTTTTGGTAGCAAAGGATACACCAACGAAGCAGCAGTTGAAGAACTAAAATTTCTGAAAGCACTCATCAAAGAAACACTGAGATTGCACCCTCCTTTTCCTCTTCTTCTTCCAAGAGAATGCAGAGAAACTTGTGAGGTTAAAGGGTACACAATACCTGCTGGAACCAAAGTGATAGTGAATGCATGGGCAATTGCAAGAGACCCTGAGCGCTGGAGTGAAGCAGAAAGGTTTTATCCAGAGAGATTCATGGATTGTCCAATTGATTATAAGGGTTCAAATTTTGAACTTATACCCTTTGGTGCTGGAAGGAGAATATGTCCAAGCATTTCATTTGGTGTATCTAGTGTTGAATTTTGTCTTGCACAGCTTCTTTACTATTTTAATTGGGAACTTCCAAATGAAAACAAGGAAAATGACCTGGAAATGCTGAAGCTTTGGGAGCCTCCTCAAGAAGGAAAACAGATCTGATCTTAGTTCCCATTTCTCACAATCCTGTTCTTGTTTCATAAGATCTTCAATTTAGTCATTGTGAAGACCTTAAATTTATGGTAGGGATCGAAGAATGTATTTTTAGTTTTTATCATTTTAGGCTAGTTTGATTAAAGTTTCTATACTTTTATACTAATGAATTTTGTCCTCAAATTTATTTACTTTTTTGAAAGAAAAAAATTAGAATATAATCTCTTCTTTATAAGAATTCTTTGTGTTTTTAAAAATTAGGAAGAATTGAATCTGTATATTTATTATAATTTGAAAATTAAATATTGTAATATAAAAATATAGCAACTATGTTTGATTAAAATTATAGAGACTAGAAACACATTTTTTTTTTTTTATATATTACTCCTATTTTGATTAAGTTGTGTGTCAGGGTGCCAATAAAATGATAGTTTGATCTATTCAAAATGTATCCATTTTATGTTAGGCTTGTTGCACGTACGCAGGGGAAATGTTCCCCGTTTGACCTATTTCCTTTTATTTGTCTTAAGATTCTTGTTACTCCCTTTTGTCTTTATCATCCGTATTTAAACTGACTAGTTCACTTCTTCGTTTAGTCTTGCCAAGTGCCAAGTGCCATCTTTAAAGTTAGTATAAACTTTGTAAGCATTTTTGAAATACTACCAATTAGTAGCTCAAGGGCGTCATCGGTTCCAAATACGTAGTAATCACTTTTATGGATCACATATATCATTATGATTTCAATACTCATCCCAATAGTAACCAAATACAAAATTCGTATTAGATATGGTAGAATCTACAACAATTTTGTGAAAAAAAAAAGAAAAAAGAAAAATATTGATTCACGCAAATTAAACTAAGTAGATAAAATAAAATACCTTGAGTTATTTCATTGGTGCTACACAAATGTTTAACATACTATAGGAAGAATCAAAATCTCTAACTTTTTTTATTTTTCCTCTTTTTCTTTTATTCAAATTGATCTTTATCTTCTCTGAGAGTTAACATTTCTCTTTCCTATATAGAAAATAGTAAAATGAACAAACAAGATTTTTTTTAAAACAAAACAATAAAAAGAGATAAACATGTGTAATTTGCTATGAAAATATGTTTAAAAATCATAAAAATATATGAAAAAATCAATAAATTATTAATAAAATACAATGCATTATAAAACAACACGTATTCTAATATTATATAGAAGTATGGGAAATAGTATAACTGTCACCACAAGAAACTAATCGAATAAAGACTGATTTGGAAACCGAAAATGTGCAGTCACTGTAGAGACTACTTTAGAAATTGAAAACATCAATCTCTAAATCGTCTAAGGGTCATTAATTACAAAAATTAGTTAATTATTTATTTATGTATAAACCTGTGTCAGTTGTGTGGAAGACAAAGCAGGAGACTGTTAATTCTTTAGGTGGTGAGGAAATTTTTCGACAATCATTTAAGTTGTCATAATCAGGTGCCTCATGTGTGTGATTGCATTCAATCTCTATTCTAATATAAGTAATTGCAATATGCAGATTATCTTGCGTTTGTAAGGGAATGTGATAGAGAAAGTTTGAGCATTGGCTAAGGAATTATGGTTTACAAGTTCGAAGGAGGATGCAACATATATTTTGGCTATCCCACATATACAGAAGAACGAGAAAGATTAGAGAAGGGAAATAAGATGTGGGGTCCAGCCAATGTGAATGTTAGAATTAGTGCATAGAAATTTTTTCAGAGTCAATGAAAAAGAATGCAAAGTGGATTCGTTGCCTTAAATGTAAGGTTGATATTTCAACCTCCAATCATATTGCAGGTTTCAGTGTTTTTAAATTTTTCGAAGCTAGCAAAATTGTACCCAATTCCTCTATAAATAGACGCCCTCAGTACGTAGAGTAAAATGCACAAGCAAGAATAGAGAAAAATAGAGAGTCTTACAGAAAGTTTCTAAGAGAGAAAATTAGTGAACCTATTTGTGAGAGTTGTATCTATAAATTGAAGATATGTTATTCTTATATTTTTTGTATTTCCATTATTGCTATAGTAAAAGTTTTAAGAGGCCTGCAAATCTCGTGATTTTTCTGTATTCTCGTTGAGAAGGTTTCCAAGCTAAAAATTGTGGGTATCATTATTCTACATTTTTACTTAGTGCTATTTTGAGTTCAGAGGAGAGAAATCATGATAGCATTTTCCAACCATGATATCAGAGCTGTCGAATTAAAAATAGGTGCAAAGGAATTGCTTAAACTAAATTCCATCATTTGTATTTTTTTATTAAAGGAGAATGTCCATTAGTTATGCCTTTATAGGACATCAACTAAACAAATAAAAAATATTTAATAAAGATATTAATAGAAATTGTTTACTACATACTTTAAGCAATTAAAATTTTCAGTAAAATATTTTAAATTTCTTAACCAGCCGTACGTACGTTAACAAAAATTTTGTTAAAAAATAATACTCGCGAACAAGAATTGAATTAGTTTATCATAACTATGTTTTAGATCGTTAAAAAAGTTTCAGAAACTAATAATTTGTGATTCGACTTGAATTCCCTTGTGAAAAGAAAGTCTATAAGTGTGTTTGTATATGCGTTGTCACACTTGCCAATAACCTTAAATGTGAGTAAATGGTAGATTGACATTAGACATAGTTTCTAATGCCTTCTAAACACGCCTATGAACTCATTTCAAAAATTGTGGATAATTTATAATAATTTAGAATTATATGTTTAGAGAGAATATGTCAAAAGAGAACTTTTTATTATGAAAAATGTGAATTATAAGAATAGAACAATATATCATATTTAAATAGTTAAATTAAAAGAAAAAATATATCTATATATAACTTTTTTAAAAGATCATATAACTATTAAATAATGTTTAAATTTGACTATAATTGTTAGTTTTTCATTTTTTATAAATATATATACGTACTATAGGAAAATTGATGTGCACTCACTGTAGCATTATCCATTTTCTTATCCATGAATACGATAACGTACTATAGGAAAATTGAGCTAGCTGTTGTCTGGGGCTCCCCTCAATTTATAGGTATGAACATAGCCAGATTTGACATGGAATATTGAATACAGAATATAGATCCTAGGTTGCTAATTCATCTTCTAAACATAAATGTTTACAACGCTAAAATCGAAGAAAATAACCAATATCTTGTTGAATTGAGTGGATTTAGGTTCAAATGTTTTAAGTAAGATATCAAATTTAAATTTTGTAAATAAAAAATATAATTAAAAAAAATCTTTAAAGAGAGTCAGTTAAATTTTTCAATAAACAGTAACTCATTAATTATCAATAAAATTACGTTAATAACACGATGATTAAAAAAAACAGACAATAAATTGAAAGAAGAAAAGAATCCAGAGTATTAATAATAGAATGGAAATTAATAATCCTAGGAAGATAATTCATCTACAAAAAAAAATGTTTAATGGAAGTAAAAGTGATATATAAAAGACTGTAGATAGTTTAGATCTAGACAAAATAACCGTAATTTTGCATAGAAATAAACTTGGCGCAACACCAGTACAGCACATATCCATTTCCTACACAAGGGGTAAATAAAATCGTGGCACATGATAGAGAAAGAGATCAGAGAAGGATTCTTCTGTCAAAATCAAACAAATTGAAGGAAAAGGAAAGAAGAGAGGAACTGTCAGCTTTATTCAAAGTTGAATAATTGAGACCTGCACATTTCACCCTCACATTTCCCATATCACTATCAAAGCTCTAGGTATGGTGGGACAAGGATCAATTTTGAGCTTGAAAAGTATATACGATTCGATGGAAACTGCTGAGACAATGATATCTGCTAAGAGCGGGCCTCAAATTGAAAGAGATTGAGAGAAGTTAGAGAGAGAAAGAAATTAACAAGGGCATAGGCATTGATGGACCTTCAGAACAAGGAGATAGGAACAAGTAAGTTTCAAAGGTAATGAAATTATAAGGCTTTTCCTTTGCTCCACGTATGTTTTTTATTCTTCTACCAAGACACTTTCACGATGCAACAACACTTGTTTCATTGATCATAAGCACAGAAAAGGGAATATATAATATAAAACCTGCAGTATGTATATATTATGTTTTGTGTACGTATTATTGTATTAAAATCTAAAAAGTGACCTGCTTGTCCATTCCTTCTTCCATGACATAAGGATCATGTTGTGGATTCACTCACATCCTTTGGATCCATCCTTGTCTTCATTTCCTAGACCTAATTAAAGTGCACGGAGACATTGGTATTTCGCAATTAATAATTCTAGCCAACAACAACCCATGGTGCTTGATCAATCTCGTAAATAAATCTATTAAGGATCTACTCAGCAAAATGAATTTTTGTAATAAAAAAATCAAATTCATTAATCATATATGCAACTAATTTTGTCCCGTTAAATCAGTTTAGTTGGTTAACTATATGATGTGAATGGTGAGTAAATGGATCTGATCTTATCAATACATTCGCCCTTTTTCTATTTTTGGCTACTATATGAACATTTCTTCGGAGAAAAAAAAATACTAAATTGTATTTGAGATTCTTTCATAAAAGTCTTTTTTTACAAGCTTGGATCTTTGAACATTGTGGAAATTCTTCAACTGCTAACTTTAAATTTACTTGTCACATACAACTTTTATGAGTTAATAATTAATTTTTTAGCTTGTCTATATTAAGGGTATTGACTTCTTTCACATTAATGGACAAGCCAGTCATTCTCAACCAAAACTTTTGAGGATCACTAATTAAAATTCTATCTTCTTGTGTATGTATTTTTATAAATTATGGTCAACACAATTACAATTGATCGCAATAAATCGAAATCAACATCCACTAGAGCAGTTATTTATCATTATCTTTATCCACAATGGTTGTTGCTAATAATAGGATACATGTTTATTCAATTGTCGTTATCATCATGCACGAATGTGTGTATCTAGCTATTAGGTTAGTCATAGACCATAACCATAATTTGAATAATTGACATTTATTTTCACAGCAGAAATAACCAACATCTCACTTAGGTTAAATTAGAACATTCGGATGAGAGAAAAACCTTGTTTATGATCCTGCGTTTAATAGAAACTTTAGATTTAGTGATACAACAGTTGTATACCTTTGTACCAAAGTCCTTTAAAAAAACATCTGTAGACGCATACATCAAAATTTGCACTTTACCTTATGCAAGTAACTTATTTTTCTAGGTACACTTTTAGCAACAAAATTTACAGAAACATTTTCATAACAGTGCATAATCTTCATTAGATAGTTCTACCATATTAGCTACCCGTGGAAAAAGATAAATTGTAATGTAACATAATAACATGTTTCAAGACAAAAGATCTAGCATATCTTATGCTATTGTGTGTGTGTTATGTATATATAAACGTTCAAGATAAATTAAAGTTATTCTTAGTAGATTCTGATTTCCAAGGTTTTTTTTTTAAATTTTGAGCTTTGGATATGCAATCAAATGCATGGTATCTATATCTAAGTTTGTAATAATTTTAGAAATTCAACTATATGTTTTGCTCAAACTATATTTTGAAACTCAAATGTAAATATACATTTAAATTTTTGAGGTTTAATGAAAATATATTTAATATTTTTTTTACATTGCAAAAAAATCTTTAGCATAAGAAATTAGGAAAGCTTTCTATTAATGAAAAGGACATACAATAATAAATAAATAAGACAGATAGCAACCTTACTTTTAGGGATGTTAATATGATTTGTCAATATGTCAATGATTAATTACTAAAATCCAGTAGTTTTTATTGTAAAACTCTGTTATTAAGACCTTTCTAAGAAAATTATGTCAAGCTTTATTAAGGTCATATAGATATTATAAAGAAATTAAATATTAAGAGAAGTTCTAACAATGTCGAGATACAAAATTATTTTTACTAACTATTTTTATGGGAAACCATATTCATCTAAATTTTATATATAAATATTTGAGTAAATTGATACATGGTTTATGTTAAATCTACTTTACTTTAAGAGATACTAGCTAATCTCATTTAAAAGGGACATTTATTTCATGTACATTCTTTTTATAATGCACCTAGTAGTTATTTTATTCATTTTTTAAAATAAAAGTTACATGTTTCTTTTTATTACCTACTAACAGGGACTTTACATTTTACATACTAATTGAACCAAATTTTACATGTTTAAATTCATATGGGATGTGTGGATGGCATTGTCACTATATGGGAAGACAAGAAACAAAAAGGAAAGAGCAAAACAAAAAGAAAAAGAAAAGGAGGAGGAAAAACAAGGAAAGAGAAATAAAAAAATGAGAAGAAAAATAAAATAAAGGAAGAAAGGTGGTGTTGTATATGACAATGGTAGGTTGATCTTTTTTTTTATTTCTAGAACTGTCAAATGGACTAGTTGCATGGGCTAAATGATGAAAAAATGGTCAAATTGAGTCATATTTCTTATGAGTTGTGCTTTTGTTGGCTAGGTGAGGCATGTTAGCCTTTTTGTTTCTAAATTCATATGAAACTTAAAAGGAAAATAAAAAACAATGATACAAGATAATTACACTTGGTAATATTTTAGCCAACATTTTACAAGTCTAGTCTAGCCCATTTCGTCTACTTGGCTAATCTAAATCATCTTGATTCTTTCTAGCTTCTATTTTAAGAGTTTAGGCTCAGTTAATTATAAATCTAGTTTTTTTGTTTTCTAATTTCCTACCTCATTTTGCTCTAATTTTTTTATTATAATGTTTTCAAATATATAGTTATGGCTTTGTGGAGACAACATGGTATTTGGGGTGACTAAGGAAGAGTTGATGTGGTATTTGTGTATTGTTTCAGTGGTTTCTTTATTTTTTGAATTTTGGTTAATCACTTTGTGGGTTTTGGGTTTTGTTTTGTAGGTGGAGGTAGTTTTAATTTGGTTTGAGCTAGTGGCATTTTGTGGCTAAGTATGGTTTCAATTTGACTAAGGATTTGAAAACATGGAGGCAACTTGTTGTTGATGTTCAAGGGAGATGTTGGTTTAGCTTCACGTGATTTAAGTTCTTTAATAAGGGTGATTAAGTGGTTGGATTGGTTTCAATAATGCTTAACTGAAGACATGATTAATGGCTGGTTGGATTGGAAAACAATTTATACAAATTTCTATATTCAAATTTCTAAGATATTATTTAGATTTAAAAAGATAATATTTTATTTTAGGATGTTCTTTAGATTTAAAGATATTATCCATAAATTAGAGATTTTTTCTCTTTTAAGATTAGAATGCTAGGTTTATAAATAGACAATTCTTGAGATAAGAAGAATCACTTAACTTGGAGAGGGGGTCACCACCTTAAGTGAGAGTAGTGGACCATATGAAGGGAGAACTTATCAAATTTATCCAAAAAAACTTGTGATGAGTCAAACCATGAGGATTCAAACCATGTTAAAATAAATATGTGTGATTTATTCTTGTTTCATTATGGTGTTACCTTTTATTTTTTGTGTTCTCTCACCATTATGTGTGAAGAGATGTGTTTTCCTTAATATGGTGTCTGAATCGATGGTTCATGTGGACCAATAACAAGTATTGAAGCTTGAGGAAGCTAATGGTGAATTCATGTTAAATCCTTGTGCCAAAAGTCCTCTTAGCAATGTGAAAATCAAGTGGTGTATTTCATTAGCGATAGCTAATGACTACACATGTATAAGAAGTTTTGCCATCCAATACTCACAAAGCAAATCGGGAAACATACCAAAGTTTGCATGGAGTGCAAGAATGATTTTGACAAGCATCCATGATGGCAAAAGTTGAAGAATAAGTTTAGAAATTTTAATTGAGAAAAGAATTATTGAGAAACAATTCAAATGCTTAGGATGTTGTTTAAATTTAAAATAATACTATCTTATCTTTAGGGTGTTATTTAAATTTAAAGATATTATTTATAAAGTAGGAATTTGTTTCCTCTTTAAAGATTTGATGTCAAGTTTATAAATAGAAAGTTCTTGAGACGAGAAGAACCATTTAACTTGAATAATGGATCACCACCCTAAGCTCTAAACAAACGCACACACATTAGTATTGGCACACACACACACATTGATGTTGTGTTAGAAGCTAATTTTACTTGATTTTAGATGTTTTTTATTAGAATTTTGACACTTTTTCACTCTTGGTTTATTTTGTTTTTATCCTTTTTGGTGCTAAAATCTTATATATTAGTTTAGTCTAAATTTAAATCCAACCATTCCAATTTTGAATGATCTTAAATAAAAATGTTGTTAAGTTGTAGGCCAACGAAGAGAAGATAAGGTACTTAAATTCACTCAAATTCACTCAAGTGAAAAAATTCGTTTGAGCAAATTCTGCCTAGATTTTAGAAAGCTCTCTGTCTCAATTTCGCTCAAGCGAAAAAATTTACTCGAGCGAAATTGGTCGGGATTCATTTTTTTGTTTTAAAAATCAATTGATATAAATAGGAAAGGGAGACTTTCTTTTAGGGTAGAAGGGGATGAACAAAGGCCAAGAACAATTATCTCTTTCTCCTTCATTGGGTGACTTCATTGTTGAAAATCCAAAAGATTTTCAAGATTCTAAGGACAGAAGAACGAAGATCTAGACTTGGGACTTCAATGTCTTCTCATCTTTTGTAAGTCAACTCTCATGAAAATAAGTGGTTGATCTTTTTTCTTTGAAGTTGGATGTAATAAACTCTAATGTAACTCTTGATTTTCATAGATATGAATTATTTTATTTTACTCATTAGTGCTTATTTATGCTCTTAATGTTTTTTACGTATTTATCGCTCGTAAAATGATTTTGATTTGGAATCTAATTGAAAAATATTTTCTAAATCCTGTTTGGAATGGAATACTCAACGGTTGAGATTACTATGAATAGAATATCAACTATTGGTCTTTATGGATGCTTTTAATGCAAGTTCTCATTTTAAGTATGCAAAGAATTGATATTTATGAAGGGTAACTTAAGATCTTATAACTAAGAAATTAGTTGGATAACTATAATCCTAAAGGGGTAAGGTCAAGTGAAATCTAATCCTAACTTTCAATCATTTAATATACCTTAATCTTAATTATTACTTTGTTAAGAACTTTGTTTTTATTTGCTTTTTATTCCCAAACAAACCAATTAGCAAACCCTTGTGAATATTGTTGTAAGTAAAGTTAGATTTCGTAAGTAGTATAATTATTATTTAGTCAAATATCAACCAAGTCTCTAAAAAGATGAATTTATACTCATCATCGATTACAATTGACTTTAGTATGTTTGACAAACATTTAACATGTTGGCACACATATGCATTAGTGTTGGTACACACATTAATATTGATACACACATTGGTGTTGACACATAAAAATTAACCCACATATGAAAATTAATTATCATTGTATTAGAAATTTAAAATATATTATTGTAAGTGATAATAATTGATTATTGAATTAAAACATAGATTATTTTTATGTTATATACACTTGTGAGCATCGATTATCAATAAAAATAATTTATTATTTTTTATGAAAAATATTTCACTATTCATTTCCGTATCAATTTATAAAGAAATAAGAAAATATAAATTCACACTTTTTTTATTTTTGTCACTATTTCCTTTTATCGAATACATCAAATTTTTTATTTATCATTTATTTTTTCTCCTTTTCCTTTTGAATTTTATTTTGTTATTTCAGTGTTATCAAATAAAGTAGTTGTGGTGATGTGATGTCTTATGTAGCTCATTTCAATGATAATTTTAAAGTGATAAATATTGTGATATTTTTAAAGAAAAAAATTAATTATTTATTAGTAAGTGATGATAAGTATTATTTCAAAAATATTAAAATTGATAAGAATAAAATCTAATAAAAATATTTTTTAAAATATTTAAAACTAAAATTAAATATATTTCCAGAAACTTTAAATGCGTAACATATATAGATAGACAAATAATAGCACAGAATAAAATTTCGTACCGATAAAAAAAAGTGAACAGAGGAATTATCTTTACATAGTGATATATTTTAGTTAAAATATGAAGTGATATAAATGTTAAAAGCAAAACACTTGATTAATTGGTTTTTTCCTATCCTTTCTTTTCATATATATAGGAGGAAAAATAAATTATACATAATATAAAATAATTTTATATTCTTTTTAATTATAAATTATTATGTATGATTTGTTGAGTTTTTAATAATTATTTTAAAATTATATTAACAATTAGTTTTTATTAATTAATAATGTAAATTTTTTTATTATTATAATACAGACCATTAATCACAAATTAATATAACTTGAAGTTCTTGAACTTACGTATTTTAAAGTGATAATTTCAAAAATTGAATCCTTATATATGTATTCAATTTTCAAGTTATTATGAGTTTGCATCATTTTATAACACATTGTTATCTGAACTCTCATATTAAATCAAATTAATTTATTAATTAATTATTTAATAAAAATGATTTTTACATTTATTAATTTCTTAATCAATATTATTTTTTTCCAATCAATATTAACCATTATAATTGTTTGCGGATTATCATAAAGACAGTGTTCAATCAATTAAATTATTTTTTAATATTTTCAAATTAAAAGTTTTAAATTATTATATTTTATATTTTAATATATTTTTAATCAATAAAATAGTTTTTTATTAATTAAATTATTTTTAAATATTTCCTAATTTATACTTTTTTAATATTTGATCCGTACAAACAAAATCAATCAATGCATGAAATATCTTCTATTATGTTATAAAGCACATTTGGTTTTTGAAACAGTTTGATGAACTGCTTTGAGTCATCTACAAGTTCTCATTCGTACAAACACTAGACACTGTATCTTCTACAGTTTTTGTATGGCATAATCTGAAACAGTTTCACTATATGGATACTTGTACGTGACATTGTATATATATAGTTATATCTCTCACTTATTTTGTATCTGTCTTTACATGCATATAAAAAATATATTCAAAATCAAATGAAACAATTTTTTTAATGTTCCATTTTTGGTGTTTAAGAAATATTTTCCAACATGAACTACTGTGAGGTGTGTTAGTTACATATAATGGTATTTTGGTAGAACTGGTCTTAAATATGGATTGTGATAGATGATAAATATAGTTGGTGGTACATGTTATTTTTCAAAGAAAGTGAAAACCAGAGGGCCCTCAATTTCAATTAGTCTCAAGAGATTTCAAATTCAACATCTCTACCGAATGAAGGTAAAGGAACAAAATATTGCTACATGTGATCTCTGAATAGTTGTGTGGTGAATTGTGGTAAATGGTAAGCTGTAACGGACCAAGACCTAATAATCTTAATTTCTTATAATTAAGAAGTTGAGAACAAAGATATGGTCATGTGAAATTTCATCCTCCAGGGGCATTATGCCTCATTGCCTCTTTATTCAAGTAAGGACACTACACTAGGTTTGGACACACTGCTAATTTTTCAAATTTCAAGCTTGCCTTCAGCTACCCTATTTCTCCAAGTTCACCTACTTGTCATAAATTAGCAATGAAATATTCCATCAAGACTCACCAAATAATGTTACAAAAAAAAGGAGGGGGAAATGCCTGATTAAGAAGGATAAGCTTTAACCTAGTGTAGAAAAACCAATCTAAAATGGACATCCCATGAAATCCGCACGAAACTTGTAAAAAGAAAGTTGCAAAATGTGAATCCAATTATTGGTACTTTGCAGTTGAAATTGAAGACCCTAGAGCACCAATGTAATTTTGATTTGCATTAATGGGAACTGAGGCCATAGAGCACATAGATGTAACTGTCAAAGAATACACCATTTTCTTACACAATATTTGTCTATACCCTTTTGCCTTTGGAATCTGAGCATATTGATGGACTTTTTAAACAGTCATTTTGACCGAAGCCCATGACAACCTTTTCTCTTATGTGTCATATTGGTCAGATATCAATGGCTTGAGTGTTCCACGGGTCTCAGTCCATACCAACTACCCATCAGGCTCACACGTGCATCGCCAGAGGCTATTATTGTAATTACATGGGTGGTTCCTCCGTGTGAGAGATGGCCCACATTCTAAGGTACCTAGCTGCTAGAGCATATTAATACAACCAGATGTGCAGTACATTTTCAACATCTTGTACTTTTTTCCATTCCCAAAAGGTCCAAGTGGAAGCATGGTGAACCAAAATATTGTATTTATGTGAATTATTAAGTACATAATAAATCTTTAATGCAAGTGCCAAGATATTCCAAAGCTTTCCATATCTCAACGGGGGGTTGAAAATTGAAGCTGCAGTTTAAACATAAACTTGTTCAGCCTTTGAACCAATTGTTTCAAGTATTAACAGCACACTTTTTTAAATATGCTTTTTTATTATTAACTAAACTTGATCAAAAATCACACAATTGTTTATCTTTCACTCGTTATTTAAAATAATCTCATTTATAATTCTTTAAATTTTAATAATATATAATATATTAAAAAAATGACAATATTTAGACACCTACGAATAATAAACATCCCATTAACACTACTATTTTTTTCTATCTCACTCTTTTCATCACATTACATCATCAATTAAATTAATCACTTATTTTTTTTTATCTCTTTCAAGATGTAAACATTTTACCAACTGTGCAAGAATCATTTTCCTATTAAAAAAAGTTTGTTAAAATTAAAAATATTTTACTAACATTTATCTTATTTTAATGCATTAAAAAGAGAGAAATTATTACATTATTTAAATATAAGTAATCTTAATCAATTTTTATATAATAAATAACCACATTGTCGATTTATATAAAAAAAAAGTATCATACAAAGATTAGTTGAAACTGTGTAATTTCAAATCATATAATCTCAAAAACAAGAGAACCATCCAAATGCTTGGTTTATAATAAAATATAAAGAAAGCATGCTTAAAGATAATTTGTGTCCTTCTAAGATAGAGATTAGTGGTTATCATGTATCCAAATAACAAACTGCGGCACCAATAATTTATAGTATCTTGACATTACATAGAAAACAAGAATTATTAATGAAATGACAGTAGAAAAGGGGATGGAAGAGTAGACACAGTTAAAAACCGAAGCTGGTTAAAATTTAAGAGGCTAGCCCCAAGTTTGTCTTAGAGAACAAAAACTATATACAGAAGGAGGAAAGGCAGAGGAAAACAGAGTGAGTAAGTTTGGGGTGGAAGCAGAAGCATCAGAGTGAAGGATTGGGGTTGCTTTAGCTTTTCTGGGTTTGGGAATCGTTGAAAGACAGTGGAGAAAGCCTGCAAGAGAATCCGAGACCTAAACATGGTAAAGCTTAGGAAGTGATGATCTACATAGATTCACCTTTGTTTTTCTTGCTGCTTTTTTTTAACCTCTCCAATAAGTACTGTGCTCACACCACTGCCACAACACGCCCCTATCAGATAAACCGTACCACACTACTACTCCATCCAATTTTTCCACTCTCTCTACCTCCCTGCACCTTTTTTCGACACTGCACTGCACTCAGACAAAATTATAAAAAGTGGTGTGTGAGAGTTGAAAAGCACAAAAGGAGGTGTCACTTTGTCATTCTTAGACAAATGGGCTAAGCGTTAGGTATTTGTTTATCTCTTATTTGCATGGAACGTGCAAGCCCTGGTGTTCCCTGGTGTTGCAAACCCTATTAGTGGCTCATAGCTTCAAACACTACTCTTCATAGGGTCAAAGAGTGAGTGTGAGAGTGTTTTTGTTTCATATATATCTGCAACCATCTCAGTGTGTTGCTGTTGTAGTGAAAGAATTTTCTATTTGTTCATGGAGAGGAAGAGAACCACCGCTACCGTTGTGAAAAAAACTCATCTTTCTAGTATCTCCTTTTTCTTGCTCTCAATTTGCACACTGGTCTTCAGCAGTAGAACTACTACTGCCTCCGCCATTCCATGTTTAGGTATGCAACTCTTCCAAATACACCCTTATTAATTACTCTGACATTTCCACAGTTTTTCACCTCTCTAATTCTATTTAGCCCTGTGTTATCGTAAATCTATAACATCTTCATCTAATTGGTCTTTTCAACAATTCAGATACTTGGTGTCCCATGTTTGCCAAAGCTGGTAGAGAGTTTCAGGTATAGACTAGTCCTATTGTTGTCCATACACATGATTTAATTTCATACTATTTTTTCTATTACCTTGGCCTATCTTCAGTTATTGCATGTACCATCTAATTAATTAACCTACCTAGGTCTAGCTGACTAGCTCTTACTGTATTGCATGGTGAACATTTTAGATTTTAGACAAAACTTTTCAATTAATTTTGTAATAATCAAAAAGGGCTGGTTCTGGTGTTTGGAAAAACAAATTAATTCAGAGCATGGATGTTGTTGTGGGAGAGTGTGATATGCAACTAACTGGAACAAGGGTTGGATGGTGACAGTCTCCAAAATCACACACCCTTTGGCCTCATAGTTACACAGACACTGCTGGAACAAACAGATAGTGGCTAACATGCGCCAAAATAGGTGCAGGGGTGTCGTGGGACCCACTTCAATGTGAGCCGTCAGATGCATGGACTCCACCGTGATTAGGAAAAACACGGGGTGGTGGTACCATGTGCCTCCCCATTGGTTCCATCTTGTAACTCCTGATTTCTCTGTGGTCACGGAATTCATATTTCGCCAATTCGTCAATCAAAATCGTTGGATTTTCATCCAACGGTTCTTATAAAATGTACATTTACATATAAATTTTCCCATGTTTCATCCAACGATGCAAATTCATAAATTTGAGAATGTGTGAACGTAGGAAATCTATTTGGGGTTGTTACTGAATACTGACCCAGTATTCAATCATGTTCAGCGCCATAACACCACTGGCGCACGTTAGAATCGAGCAGGAAAATTAGGTGTCGTGTTTGTTCTCACAGCCACACGAGTCTCGGTAACGTGCGCGTACAGTGTACAATGCTCGGCAATGCTTTCACCGCAAACCCAACAACAGTTCTATCATGGCCGAATTATGGTCATGATGGTGCATGTTAGCCTCGTCTTGTACATATATTGCTGACTTGAATGTAGCCCCACATTATCACAAGTGCACAACCAAATCAAGCTAAAAAGCATGCTTCAATTTTAGTAATAAAATAATATTGTGTGATAGAGTTAGTAGATAATTTTATTTTTTAATTATATATCAGAAGTTTAATTATATTATCTAACAAGAGAAATTAATTTTTTAAATAAAATTTTATACTTAAAAGGATTAGTCAATGGCTCTTAATTGTGAGATACTTTGCACTAACTATAAAAAAACATCAAGTTTATTGTTTTTAATTAATTGTTATTTCATGAATAGCTGAATATTTATTATTAATTTGCATTATTTTTGTTAATCTTTTTGTGATGTTAAAATTAATTGATGTTGGATGAAAAGGGGATGATGATTACTATGATTATCTTAATTTAGTACCAATTATTGGTTCATTACTTAACTATGATTGATGGACAGGAACTCAAGGAAAAAATTGAACAAGGCTTGGTGTATGGAGGAGCAATAGAGGTGTCATCAATGGGCTGGCCAAGGAGGCTTCTAGGTGGGCCTGGGTCATCGCCACCGCGGTGCACCTCTAAGTGTGGCAAATGTACACCCTGCAAGCCGGTTCATGTGCCGGTGCCGCCGGGGACGCCGGTAACTGCCGAGTACTACCCGGAGGCATGGAGATGCAAATGTGGCAACAAGTTGTACATGCCATGAATATATTTTCCTTAGTATGATGTATTTTTGTTGGGTCTAATATATAGTTCATTTTATTGACTATAAAGACTCTCACCTCTTTGATGAGTTACATTAGCTTTAGCTTGTGGTGGATATTGGATATGGAAAGAGAGTACAGAACTTGATTTGATGTGAAATATATAATATCTTCACACTGATAACGGATTAATCTTAGTAAACAGTGAAATTATGGTGCTACATTTGGCTATATGGTGCTTGGATTTTCTGCCCCCTTGATGGGTTGGTTGTTCTTCTATTTTATTGAATTGTTTAATTAATGCATTAATTGGGGGAATCTGTGAGGACTAGTTCATTCAATTGGACCATTTGCAGTGTCAGTTCGTTTTAGGTTGCCAGAATGTGATGGTCTGAATCTGAAAGTAGTACTGTTGTCTAGCTCTTTGTAGTTTCTTCTAGTTGTTTTCCCTCTTGGCTTGATTTGTATATAAATTTTAATTTTATTATTGGGGATATTTGGTGCACCAACAGATTGAAATTGTACTCATCACCAAAATTTAAAGTAGATTGATGTAACAACAAAACACAAATGGGAAGGGAGGACAATCATATTGAAGGTTTCTGGTTGGAATATATAGAATTCAAAACTTCACGTGCAACCCTTTGTCTGAAGACATGATAGGTGACATGATATTATCAACACAATTTCTGTTATTACAATTATATATGTGTTTGATAGTTTTCAGAGGTTTCAGTAATGAGTAAAAATTCGAAATTTGTGATATATACATATAAGTTAATTACTAAGACATCATAAAACAATCATGCTTAAGATATAACTGTTTATCCTTTACAAAACTCTTTCAGGTAACAGTAGCCACTTGTAATCCGTGGCACAATTCTATATACCGTAGTTAATAATTCATCATTTAAAATTGTATAAAAAAATTAAAAGTATATGACAGAAAAGAAAGGTATATATGACGTACGTGAAGGAGAATGATACCTTCAATCTATTTTAATTTTCTCTTCTATTCACGTGTGTTGATTATGTATGATATATATACCTTATCACCTGCAAGATATATATGCTCAAAATAAGTTTTTCGTTTATTTACTCCACTTTTTTAGACAACATTTATCATAAATAAAGGTTATAAACTATATAAATTTAAAAGTGAAAGTTCAAGAAAATTTTATATGTTTGTACGTGTGGTGGAATTTTATTTATTTATGTGTATACAATAAATCAACAAACACATTAATAGGCTTTTTATCTGAAATGGACGGAACATATTTTAAGTGAAGCAAATCAAACTTGGAAAGAAAAGACCAATAAATGATTCTAAAAGTAACTGAAGTGAAAATGTCAAGATCACAAGCTATGAACAGGCCAAGATTTGGCATATAGGAACCACGGTCAACCTTAGGAAGGTGATGCTTCAATTATGAGACAAAGAAGTTCATACGAAATAATATAAAAATAAACAGACATGGAGTCTGTTTGAAAGTTCAAAGCAGCAATTGGACACATTACTTCCTTCTACATCAGAGATGTGGTTGCAGTATTTTGTTGAATTTATTTTAGCCTTCTCTGCTTTTTAAAATATAAAATTGTATCAAATACAAGTCATACGTAAAAAATTCATAAATCTAAATAATTCATAATGACAAATTCATAAATCTAAATATAAAATAGTATCAAATACAAGTCATACGTAAATTTTTAAGAATTGATTTTCATATGTAAATAATTCATAAATCTAAATTTTAATAATCGCACACAGAATTTAATTAATGGTATTAATTTAAAACTAACTTTATTAATAGCGTCGAGTTTAATAAACTGTAATTGTAATTTAAGAAAAATAAAATAAAATGACAAATTCACATGTAAATAAATAAATTATAATAAAATCCTCTTAATACTTTAATTATAATTTTAATATGACTTAACTATATTTTTAGTCTTCAATATTCTAATTATGTAATAATATGTTAATGGCGTGTGATGTATAAAAATATAATAAAATATTATTAAAATTTTATTAAATAAAAAAATAGAATTCATCACTTTATTATTTCACAACAATACTAATATTAACCATTTATATTGATATATATGTACAAGTAGATAAATATTTATATTTTTATAAACTACAAATATTTTTAATTGAAGATAATTTTGTTCGAATTAGATAATACTATTTTGGATGGTAAAATTTTTTTTTTCAATTATTTAACGTAATTTTACACATAAGACTCAAATTTGGAATTTATGATAAAATTGAAACTATTCTATATCAGTTGATTTACACGACACTCAATAATAATATATTTATATTCATATTTATGCTTACATAGAATAATTAATATTTTTTATATAAATATATACCAATATATTTGTATAAATATTTTTTTAATAATATTATTAGTATTATTTTATTAATATATAAATTTAATTATTTAATAGTAATAAAAATATATCAAAATTTGGTTGACATTTTCGTTTATATTTTAAGCACGCATATTAGTCTAGTAATTAAGTATTGTAAAAAAAAAAATAAGGTATTGAGTTCCATTCCTAACTATTGTACTTTTAATAAAAATAAATTTCATTTTTACACACTGCATAAGAAATGACACATTAGAATACGTGTCAATTGTTAAATCATTTATTATATCAATTATTAATATCATACTATTTGTCACATCAATTATTAATATTATGTTAATAAAATTTATTAAATATTTAACAAAAATTTAACAATAGTCATGAAATAAAAATGAAATTAAGTTTTTTAATATTAAATTAAGAGTGTTTACCCAATTTGATTGAAACAAGAATACTGAAAGATATTTTTCCCAACTTAAATCTATCCAGTCATCCAAGCAATTTTTTACTTTTTAAATTATAAATTTTGGACTTATTTATCCTCATAATTATTAATGGAATTTTATTTCTGATTAAGCACAAAGTAAATTTATTGTAGTCCTATTATTGTTTAAAAAAAATTAAAATTAAATATTAATAGAGTATGGTAAAAATCCTTTCCTTGTATTATGTCTGTGTGTATATTGATTAGTATATTAAGAATTTATTTCTTCTCTTGAAATTATTATTTTCATTATTTCAATTAATATATGTAAAAATAACAATACAAATTTATCTTAACAATTGAAAATTTAGAAAAAGAATAAATCTATTTCTTTGTATTTTAAAATTTAAAAGTAATTTAATTTTAAGAGAATAATTTATTTTGTTTTTTACTTTTAATTTTGATAAACTCTAAGTGTTATACTGATTATTCTTCAAAAACACTTGTTCTAATAACGTACAAACCCACTAAGACCATTTCCCTTCTATCATTTTTCTCTTGGGCCAACACAAACACTTAAACCTATGTTATAATTAATTTTAACCGGGTTGTCACTAACTTACTCCAGATAAGTAATTTTGTTTTGTATATTGCCTTTTCTTATGTTCCCTTCACACTGGGCTTGCTCCTCCAAATGGCCCAAACAGTGCTCTTCAAACTAATCGAATGGACTTCAAAGTTTCCCAAGTGCCAGCCATAGGATTATACTTTTGAATTTAATTGTTGTTGAGTGGAAGAAATGTGAAATTATAATGCAACTGAAAAATAGTGGTGCATGTTCATGGAGTATGGCTTTGGAAATGGACATTAACAGTGGGAGAAGAGAAACCAGACTGAGAGCCAAGCAAGAAAGCATTTAGTGAAGTGTAGGTTGGGGTTGGGTCCAGCTGTTGGAATTGTAATGGAACTCCTTGGGCCCATGGGTGGAGCTACAAAACAAAACAAAACAAAACAAATAAGAATGTGAGCAATACATTTTTCAAATTAAGTTTTTATATGTGTCCATCTCTCACCAATGTACCCTTTTATGCCCTTTCTGAAAAATTACTTTATAAGGAATAAACGAATCAAATTAACCTATTAAACCATTATTAGTCATTTTTAAAATAATTGAACAAAATTACACTATACAATAATTATTTCTCATCCAAAATTTACTTTCAAACTTAGTGCTTTAAAAACCAAAAAATAGAAACATTAGGAAGAAATTTTCTCACTTTCTCCTTATTTTCATCTTTTCAGTCTTTCCCTCAATTTCATGCTTTGATGTGTGTCTTGCACTATCTTCTACCAATTATTTGGGTAATCTTCATTAGTTGTTGTTCTTACAAACAGTTTGTTGATGTTGCCAATCATGTCACAATAGAGTTGTAAGTAGAGATTGAGTGGTAAGGTATCTATAAAAATTATAATGCTTAAACCAATAACAAGCTCAAAAGAATATGTATATGAAAGAACATACTTAAAATATTGTTTGGTGTGCCTTTATACAAAAAAAGAGAATGTACATTACACCAATTTGTTTTAATAACCTTACTTAGTTGTTGTTCTTATGAACATTTTGTTAATTTTGCTAACCATGTCAAGAAAGGGTTGTGAGTAGAGATTGAGTGATGGGGTACTTATAAGGATTATGATGTTTAAATCAATCACAAGTTCAAGAAAATATGGGTAGGAAAAAACAAACATTAAAGTATCACTTTGTATGTTTTTATATAATAAGAAAGTATACATTACAAAAAGTAATTAATTTTAGTTAAATATGATTTGGATGATATATATTCTATTTTTTTTATTAATTAGTTTTAACATCATTAACTATTTTAAATAAATAATAATTTAAAAATACAGTATACTAAAAAAAGTTATACATAATTATTTTATTAAATTTCTTAAAAATATGATAAATCACTAAATTATAAAATTATTATTATATCATAACTTAACGTTATTATTTAAAAGTAGAAATTAAAATAAAAATTTAAATATTTAAAGGACTAAAAAATTAATAATTAAAATAAAAATATTATATTTTATTAAAATCAAAAAATTATTTAAATTTAAAATAAATGTATGTTTATAAAAAATAATAAAGGTAAAATTTTAATCATTATTTTTTTAGACAATTATTTTAATTCTATTTTATTTTAAAATTATTTCTTCCTAATTTATATAATCAAAAGTGATTATTAACGAATGGAATTATGTCAGAAAACTAAATTACAGCTTAAAAAAAAAGAAATAAACTAAATGACTCTTGATATTTAGACTAATCAAATGAAAATTTGTGATATTAAGATATTACATAATTAAACAAAATTAATACTTAGCAAAAGAAAACAAGCGAATTATTATAATTAAATTATAACTCTTTTCAAAATAAAAGAAAAAAAAAACTTGTGATATTTATCAACGTGAAACAGAGTACTCTATACCAGAATCTAAAACTACGGACAGAATGAAATGTTTATATTGATAAAAAAAAATTATAAAAACGAGTTTTATTATTTATGTTTACATTTCTTTTCTACAGAATAATGGAATAAGTAATGGAATGGACACGTGTCTGTTACAATATAGCATCCTGACGTGTTTGACATAACGCAGTTGGCAGTGGCAGTGGCATGACTGACATCGAAGGCAGTGTTTGGTTGCAGCGTGTTCACTACTATTCGCAGATGTGAATTTCCGCTTTCCAACTTCACCAATCATTTCACATTTCTCGCACCATGCAGCTCCAGTTAAGTTTATTTGCGTCATCTTATTATATAAATATTTACATTATATAAATTTAAAAATTAAATAATGAATTTTTTTGTCAAGGATCAACTCTAATTTTCCTACATACTATTTAAAAATTCTAATTTTATAATTTTTTTACTTTTGATTACATAATATATTTTCTTTTATACTTTTTTTATACATATTTATTAATATTCATCTTTATATATATATATATATTATCTTAAATACTTATTAATATTATTATTTTTTATTAAATATATTAATAATGATATAAGAACAATTTGTTTAATTTTTAAAAAATATTTTTTAATAAAATAAGTCATTTTTTTATTTTTTTAATGTGTTTATTTAAATTATTTTAAAAATATATTTAATTTCTTATTTTTTTAAGAAACAATCCTTGTCTAATTTTTTAAAAAAAAAACAATGAACTTTAAGCATAAATAAGTTTAAGAATAAGGATTAATTTCATAATCAATGAGTCTAAAGAGGATTGAAACTTAAAAAGGTATCTTGAAGTCTAATCACTGAGAGATCCAAGAAATTTTAATAACTTGTATTTTTTAACATGTTCTTTTTAATATTTTTAAAATGCTAACTTTTAATTTTTAATTTCTAATTTTTATTTTTTATATTATTCTATTGTCCTTAATATAGTTATTTAATGTTATTTTTACTTTTTTATATATAAGATAAAAATTTATTATAGTTTTTTCTCTTTTTCACTTATTGATGTAGGATTTTTTTTAAGGTACAATTTTCTTATTTTTACTCTTTTATTAAGATATTGATAACATAAATAATAATTTTTTTTAGATATTTGATATTATACTATTTGTTTATATTATTTATTTATTTTATTATTTTAACATTATATTCAAGATAATTATATTGATAAATAATGATTTTATTTTTTATTATTATATAAATCTTTTTATATTACTTTAGTTATTTTAATCATTACATTATTTTTAATATTATAACTCAATACATTTAAATCATTGCACCAATTAACGTAATAAAAATATGATATTTATTTAAAAAATAGTTATTTTTACTTTATTTAAATTTTATTTGAAAAATTAAAATATATAATATAAGATTACTGGTAGAATAAAAAAATTTAAAATATAATAATTAAAAAAATTTATTTTTATTATTTTATATTTATTAACTAATTTAATAAATGCTTATAATTTAATAAGTTAGGTATATGATATAATACTTTCATATCAATTAAATTTAGGTATATGTAGAACTCAAACGTAATTAATACTTAAATAGACTACTGAATATATCTAATCAGATATTTCAGCATCCTTCAGATTTTTATTTTCTTCTCACTGTACCCCATCCCCATTGCAGCATAGCCAAGCATTAATGTTCTCACTAGCTCGTCCATGAATTGCAGATCGGTGCAGCTATCCAAATACGATGCATATAATTTTATGTGTTTGTCACAGGAGAAAAATAAGTTTATCAGCTTAGTTTTATTTGATTGAGTTTGATATGAATTTTTTCAAGTTTTTTTTACGAAACTATTCTTTTGTTTATATTTTTAATCTAATGGCCCATTATATATA
>JAMLFT010000603.1:0-39362 GCA_026544285.1 Pachyrhizus erosus | reverse complement strand
AAATTATATTTTAAATTTATAACAAATTATTTAAACTATGATATAACTCTTAAATTATTGATATTTAAAAAAAAGTTATTAAAATTTAATTTAAAGATACAAATAAAAATATAGAATAAAAGGAATAAATGGTTAATAAAATCAAGATACAAATAATGATGAGAAAGAATTTTTCTGACTACTTAATGCGTTAATACATCACTAAATGAGAGAAAAAAAATATTAAAAATATTTAGTTGAAAAAGTATGGAGAGTGGAATTGGATACGAATCTTTAAGATCTCAATCTCAAGATGTGATAAGGATAAATGTTTTACTATCATGTTAAAAGTAAATTAGCCAATTTTTTTAACAAGAAAAAAAAATACAAAAAACAAGTTTTTCCCAGGAGTCAAGACTTAATTTAGAAAATTCAAACTAAACTCGCTCAAGCTAATGTTGCTACTTAGTTTCTCAATTAAATATTCTTAACATTCTTTTTTTTTTATCTCTAATCTAGTCCTGCGTCTTTGAATTAAATTTGAATATCTTTCTAAGAATCATAAACAATAATTAAACAATATTATATTATAATTAAATTATTAATCTAAAACGTTTAAAATTAAGTATTTAGTATGATGTAGAATATAAATTCAATATATATATTCATTATAAAATCTAATTATATAAAAATAAAACTTTTAGTTGACATACTAGAATATTAACTACCACTAAATTCATAGATAATTAATATGGTGTTGTAATAATTTTATAGAACCTGAGAATAATTATCTTCAATAAAAAAAATACTAAATCTAAAAAAAAATACTAAAATACTAGCTTTGATATACATCTTTAGCATTTTTACTGTGTAACGTAAATTTCAAAGCCGTGTAATTAGATTACATCTCTAAGGCTGCGTAATTTTATTTTTTTTTCAACATAACATTAAGCGACCACAAAGATTAACTAATCAGCATTCAACAATCAAGCACACGAAGCACGTTTCTCACAATGTCTTTTTCATGCATTTGGACAACTTCTTGACCACATGCTCCAAGTGTCATATTATCCACTCAACTTATTAAACAATTTGATATTTTAATTCTTATAGAATATTCAATATTCAGTTTTAGTCTTTTGTTTTTATTTTGTAATTTTTATTTTAAAAATATTTTACATATATTTCAGCATACTAAACACTAATACTCTTAATTTAATATTGATGTGATTAATAAAATTACACATCATTAGCATTGTACATGTATATCTATATAATAATAAAAATAAAAAAATTTGAGTTGAAATTTTTTATATAATTAAATGAAAATTTTTATTTATTTTTTAATTTATAAAATTATATAAATATAATAATTAAAATAATTAGAATAAATACATTTTTTTATTTAAAATAATTTAATTAATTATGATCAACACATATACATGTTTTAATTAAAATAATTTAAATTAATATAATAATATAAATTTAAATAGTTTATTAACTTACTTAAATATGTTCCCATAGTTGGAAAAGTTTATATAATCTTTATGTTTCTGGAATTTTTTAAATACATACTTATATGATAACCGTTAATTTTTTTTTTACTAAATTGTAGATATTTATTTGAGAATTTGGATAACGTATAAAAACTCATTCAATGGTATTACCTTTTAAATAAGTCTTTATATTTTTAACATATTCTTATAATTTAACAAAACTTACCAATATCTCAATAGTTGTTAGTAATAAGGACTCATTTATTTGTTTTTCAAAAGTACAAAACTCTTGTTAAAACTTTTAAATCATATAAACTATTTAAAAATTGAAAACAAACCTAAATAGTAATTTAACCTTAAATTAAAGAGTGTATTTGGAAAAATTTATCTACAGTTTATTTAGATTTATTTTATCATATAAATATCGGAAAAGCTTACTTTAATAAACTATTAAGAATAACTTGTATCCATATAAAAAATTGAAAATAACTTACAAGTTATATGCAGTAAAAAAAAACTTACAAGTTATATAAAAACATTTGATGTTATTTATCTTTACAATTATAAGAACAATTTAGACACAGACACTTGATAATAAATACTTATTCAATTAAGCTATTTATAACGATACAAAATTAATCCCTGGAGATACCATTTTCTCTCTCTTTTTTAAGGAAACCATTCTCAAATATTTGAAAAATTCCGAAAAAAGGAAAATAAAAAAGCCAGACGGACATGTCGTGCAAGTTACTATTTGGATTTAAGGGCCACCTTCTAGGCGCCACATAAATCCACAATAATGTGTAATTCCCGGGTTATCGGCATACATAATCCGAAACACAGCGTTTTGATTGGACCACGTACAAGAAGCCCGTTAATCACCGCATTACAAGAACAAAACATACCCAAGCCAGAGCCAACCGAGTTTGGCTTTTCCACGGCGTCGTTCTTCAAATACCCACGACTTGCATTCAACAACCCCTCACAAATTTATTTTCTCTTCAGGAGGGTAAATTCGTGATCTTCGTTTCGATTTTTTCCAAGAGCGCCTGCGTTTCTTTCTAAGCCAAATTATCTTTTCCTCCACCAACCTTGGATTCATTTCAGTAGCATCATTTCGGTTCGTAGATCTCAATTTTCACTCAATTGTGTATTGTTTTCCTTTTTTCCTTTTTTCCTTTTTTGAAGAGTCGCGAGCATGTTGAATTAAGTGCTGTTCCGATGACTTTATTATAAATTTGACACGAATGTTTAGGGTTTTGTTTCTTGCTTTTTGTTCATTTTGAAGTTAATTTTATCTCAATTTAAATGGATAGTCTTGAGCTTAGTTCGGTTGCTGAGAATTTGTCAGAAGATCAAGATTGCAGTGAATTGTTGAGTTTTTTTCTTTGCTAATTGCTATTGTTCTTTGTTTGTTTTCTTGTAGGTCTTATTTTCCATTGACTTTTGAAACGTTTGTTCATTTGTAATTCCATTGAGAAGCCTAGGCTTTGGGTTGAAAGGGAGAACTGGTTTTCAACTGTGAACTGATTGCATTACCTTATACGACAATTTCAATAATGGCTTGTCCAGGTTCAACGCGATTGTCTCATGATGTTAGGCTCAACAGTAATGTTGGATTCTGTAGTTTCCATCATGTGAGTGCTTTTTTGAATGTTAATGTGTAGGGAATTCTTTATTGTTTTCCTCTCCAAATTAAAGAATGCTGAGTTTCATTTCCATGTCATTTGACAGAATCGGATGGGAATTGGTCGATTACATTTGGTCACCATAAATCTTTCACCATGTACTTTGGTATGGTTTTTGTGAAATGGAAATTTTATGCCTTGTCTTTCCTCCCTCCCATTCCCTCTTTTATGTATGTTTGATGGATGTATTTAATCCTTATCTGCTTGAATTCCTCTCTGATAGGGATGCTCAACTGCTCATGAGCCAGCAGGCTTACTTTGGCCTGATAGTTTGATTGGATCAAATTTTTAGTCTAAATAATGACAGAGTAGGACCAGACCCAAAGTTTAGCAAAATATGCAAATTTCAGTATTATGTATGTCTAATGGACAACATTTTATATGCAGAAAAAATGGTATTTTCATAATATATATTTTCAAATGAATTATATTAATAAGAATGTTATCTTCTTATCTTGTTATGCATAGGATATTAAGTCTTGAAATTCTGTAGTAAGCTTGGCCAACATAGGGTGTGTTTGTATAGCCATTTCAAAATCCATTTCCCACATTCCAAGAAACTAAATGTGACCGAAGAAATTCATTGGATTTCCATTCAATGGCATTTAAGTGTTTACAAAAACAGTCTTGAAGAGTGACAACAAATATATCAGGTTTAATTTTTAGAACCCAATCCCAGCCTATTAGAGTACAGAGTTTTACTCCTTGTAATTTTTCTTTATCTGTTTTTGATTTTAGCCTATCTAACTGACAGATGTTTGTTAGTTTCTAGTATGTTATAGGTTAGTTAGCTAGGTTTTCAATATAAGGTGTTCTAGCCTATTCTTCATTGCCTTTTTTGTATCATTCACAAATTATTAATAATATGAGTTCACATTTCTGTAATATGGTATCCAGAGCAAGGTTCGATCTCTAGGGTTTGCTTATGGTTTCCGATTCTGTTCCTCCTCCATCTCCTCCTTCGCGGTTGTCTCCACCGCTACCCCCTGTCTATGGCTACAGTCACATTCTCGCACTCAATTCCTGAGAAACTTGACTTGAAAAACTATCTCCTATGGTGTCAACAAGTCAAACCTGTAACCAAAGGACACAGGTTATGCCATTTTCTTGTGAATCCACAAAATCCACCAAAATTTCTTAGTATTGAGGAATCGTGATGCGAATCGCATCTCTGAAACCTATCTTGCTTGCGAACAAGAAGATCAACTTTTGCTTTTTTGGCTCCAATCTCTATGTTGTGTGATATACTTACAAGAGTGTTTGGATGCAAAACTTCGTGGCATCTTTGGGACAAGATCCACTCATACTTCCATTCTCACACCAATGCGAAAGCTCTTCAACTTCAAACTGGACTTCGCAATATGACGTTGGAGAATCACACTGTTTCGGAGTATCTTCTTCGCATTCAAGGATTGATTGATGCTTTAACAGTTATTGGTGATGCTGTTTCTCATAAGGAACATCTTGATGTCACTCTCGAAGGTTTTCCTGAAGATTATGATTCTACTGTTTCGCTCATCAGTAGCAAATTTGATCCTCTTTCAATTGATGAGGTTGAGATGCTGTTACTAGCTCATGAAGTGCGTCTTGAGAAATTTAAGAAAGTACTTGCCTTTGTAAATGTAGTAAAAGCTTTGTCATCTGGGAAATCTGTCACTCCTCAGGCGAATATTGCTCAGTCATCTTTGACTTCAAACCTTAATTTTGACGATATTTTCAGACTCAATCTGAAAACCCTAACAATCGTTAGTTTAGTGCCTCCTGTGATGGTTGTGGCTTTGGCTACAGTGGTTGTTTTTCCCGTGGTGGCCATTATTCTGGAGTTCAATGTCAGGTGCTTTACAAGTATGCACGTGATGCTTCCTTCTGTTACCATCAATTTGAGGAGAACTTTGTTCCTATTGTTCTGCTAGATTATCCTTGTCATTAGCCATCTAGCTTTTCGTCCTGGTCCTATCAACCTCAAGGACCACAGCCACGGAAAACTTTCCACAATAGTTTTACTCTCATGGAGCCTCATCATATAATTTTTATCAGTTAAAAAGATCCAATACTCAGCATATGGGACCTAAAGTTCATTTTTCTCAGCCTGTTCCTCGTGATGATGGCTGTTGCAGATCCTCCTACTTCACTAAACTGGTATGCAGATTTTGAGCCTCACATCATGTAACAAATGTTTCTCAGAACATTCAGCCTCACATTATTAGAGTATAGAGTTTTACTCCCTGTAATTTTTCTTTTATCTGTTTTGGTTTTAGTCTATCTAACTGACAAGTGTCAATTAGTTTCTAGTTTGTTATAGTTTGGTTAGCTGGGTTTTCTATATAAGCTGTTCTAGCCAATTCTTCATTGGCTTTTTTGTATCATTCACAAATTATCAATAATATGGTCACATTCCTGTAATACAGCCCAATTTGCTTTGAGACAGGTTGGGTTATTGGCCGGAGCCCAGAATTGGATCTTGAGCACCCCTACTCTTAGCATACAATTGTTGTTTTGCTTTTATATGTGCTAATATTGATTGTTTTATTTAATCTAAATCTCTGGAGATCTTTTTCATTTGGAAATAACAGAAGCAAGACTCTTCAGCACTCCATCTTTTAAGTAGACTACATGCTCCAATAAGGCATGTGCCTTCCAGATGTAATGTTTTCATATGTCGGTCTGTCCTATTACCAGGTGGAGGAAGTGGGACTTCACTTATGAAATCTGCTAGTGTTATTTTAACAAGGTTGGTTTCTCTCTCTTTTCCTTGTTAATTAAGAAAGGTTTCCTCAATTTGGCAGATGTGCTTGCTCAATCTATATATGGTTTCTTACTTTTTCACCTTTTTCTTTTTGCTGTGAATTTATGTCTGTTAACTTGTTTAACGTTGATGTTTGCTAGCCTTTCTAATAATGTAACATGTATGTACATACAATCATGCTTATGTCATGAATATTTTTTTACCTCTTCTGAATTTCATGTTAATGAATCTGCTTGTAGTTAAGATTAAGAGATATACTGTGTATAATTATAGATCACATTGTGGTAAATCATTAAATGTTCTTTTATATCTTTTTCAGTTTATTTTGACTCCACTTTAAACCACCAGCTTGTTTTCTGTCTTCTAGTGCCAAACATAGCTGCATGGTTACTCTGCCACGGCGCCACTTCTGCCCCCTCTTTGTTTTTTGTATCTATTTATTATCTTGTTGACATATATTCTGGAATAACTTTAACCTGTTGAAAGATCTGTTTCTCTTTCTCTTTTATGAGTGAATATATACTTATAAGTTTGCATTGACTAGACCTACCAAGACTTAAATTAATTAGTATATGACTTGTAAAGTAATCTGCAAGATGATAAAATGATATGTTTAATTTGTATTTCTGAAGGACCAGGATCAATTAGAGCTAATTTTGTACTAGTCTTGTTGATTTTCTCTTAATCTGTTGTTTAATGCACAATCTATGGAAACATTATTTATTTTTAGATATTTTTTCAGGTCATATGATGCTTTACAAGGAAACCCTATTTTGCTTCAATTGATCCCAGCCCTTGGTATCATTGCCTTTGCTGTTTGTGGTCTTGAGCCACTCCTTCGTCTCAGCAGGGTTTTGTTCCTTCAAGTAGTTACTGTTGATTTCTAATTATTCATATATCCAAAATCTGGTTGATTAATATAATTAATACCTTTTCTGTTTATGAAAAAATATTTTCAGAGTACCGACAGTAGCTGGAAGAAAAGTAGTTCGCGATATATTATGACATCTTATTTTCAGCCGTTGCTGTTGTGGACTGGAGCAATGCTTGTATGCAGGTTTTTTTCTGGGCCAATGTTAGACTCTAGAGTTTGAACACCAACTAGTAGATTTTATTGAAAGAATTCTGGGATTGAACTAGAATTTGCAGTACAGAACACTAACATACAATAATCAGGAAACTTTCACACATCCTATTTAAGAAAAGCACACTTAACTGCCATACATCACATCATATAACTGTCCTATAGTTGCTAAACACACATAACTTCCATTCAACACATTGCATAAATATCCAATCAGATGACAAGTATATCTCCTGAGAAGCTATATTGGTGTTGATTATAAAATTATTTATTTCAGGGCTTTAGATCCACTAGTCCTACCATCTGAGTCCAGCCAGGTTGTGAAGCAGCGGCTGCTGAATTTTGTGAGATCTTTGTCAACAGTGATTTCTTTTGCTTACTGTTTATCAAGGTATTGATGTCTGGAAGACGTGTGACCAGCAGAAATTGGAAATGCTTTTTATAAATGGTTTTCTGTATTTTATTGGTATATTAGACTTCAATTTTTTGGTATGCTTCCCCCTGCCCCTCTAATGCTGTAATCAGTTTACATTGCTCTTTCTTACTAATTTTGTTATGGTTTTCTGCCTGTGCCAGTCATAAAGAGATAGTGTTTTTATTTCTCTCTCTCTCTTGCTGTTTTCTACTATTATGTGTATTGGGTCCTGCATTGTGTTTAAATTATAATGTTATATGGTTGTTTTTCTTGTTTTCAGCTTAATTCAACAAGCACAAAAATTCTTTCTGGAGGGAAATGACTCCAGTGGTGCAAGAACTGTATGTTTCTGTTATACATTCATTTACTACTTTGTTGTCACTTTTCAATTGCTGCGTCGATAACATTTTGCTGCAATAATACTGATGGACTAGTTATTTTTATTGTCAGAGCATGTGAATGAAGCCTCAGATCTTTTATAATATAATTAGAAATTAAAATTATATATTTACCCTTGTTTTTCAGTATGTGTATTGAATATCTTTTTATCAAATCCTTCTTCATATTTTGTTTGGAGCTTTTTGTGAGGGAACCTAAAATTGTTAAATCTTTATCAGCTTCTCATTTAGGAAAAATTGACTGCAGATGGGCCTTGATTTTGCCGGGAAGGCAATATATACTGCTGTATGGATTGCTGCTGTGTCATTGTTCATGGAGTTGCTAGGTTTCTCCACACAGAAGTGGTTAACCGCAGGTGGTTTGGGCACAGTATTGCTAACTCTGGCAGGTCGTGAGGTACAGCATTGTTTTTTTTTTACTGGCTACTATTATGGTTTGTAGTGGCCACTAGCATTGTTTCTTGTTCATTGTTATGAATCCATCTTCAAATCAACTTAATCAAATTCTGCAAGAGTAAGACTTCTAGGTGTATAGCCAGTAACCATATTCAATCAGTAGTTTATAATTTTGTATATAAAAAATAGTTATTTAATACTCTTGTTTGCTATTGCCATTCTAAGTTCATGTTTGTGATTAATTCAGATATTTACAAACTTTCTTTCAAGCATAATGATCCATGCAACTCGGCCATTTATTGTGAATGAGTGGATTCAAACAAAGATTGAAGGATATGAGGTTTCTGGCACAGTTGAGGTTTGTATCTCTACCTTAGAAGGAACTTTGCAAGTTTCATGCTGGTACATTATATATATCTAGGGAGTAAGATAGTCTTTTTTATGAGAGTGAGAGGAATAAATTTTGACCATTAAATCTTATCATGAATTGGCCAAGATTAAAACACAAGTCCTGTGAGATATTTAAAAAATCACATGACTTTTTAAGTACTCATATAACATTAAATCTTAACTATCCATGTATGATTATACGGTCTAGATTGAATCCTCTCAATCTCATATAAAAATAACCCTCTCACTAGATATGATTCCAATATATTTATATTTGTATATATATATTATCTTCATAATCATGTGACAAATAGACGAATCATTACCAATGGCAGATTTTCTTTTTGTGCAACAACTTCAATTATGTTGTATTCAATTTTTCTTTTCTCCAGCATGTAGGATGGTGGTCACCAACCATTGTGAGAGGTGATGATCGTGAGGCAGTTCATATTCCAAACCACAAGTTTACTGTAAATGTTGTGAGAAATCTGAGCCAGAAATCTCATTGGCGTATCAAGAGTTACATTGCTATCAGTCACTTGGATGTTAACAAAGTTAATGTGAGCATTATTGGTTCACATGCTTAAGAAAATGTTCTAGTACTTTCTGATGTGCATTTTTATGATTTGCATGTTTCTTCATGCAGAATATTGTCGCTGACATGCGCAAGGTTTTGTCTAAAAATCCTCAAGTAGAGCAACAAAAATTACACAGAAGGGTCTTTTTGGAGAATGTCAATCCTGAAAATCAGGCTCTTATGGTTAGTGTCTGTTCTATTAATTTGTTTATGTTGCACAAGTCTGTAGTGTCTGAAAATCAGCTTGTAGCTTGCAAATTTTGATGTTTTCTGTAGTGTCTCAAGAAGCATGATTCTTTAGAAATTTCTATTTTTAATTGTCCTTTCTCAATATACCATTCTCTTACTAATTGTCCTCTTTATTACAGATATTAATATCTTGCTTTGTGAAAACTTCTCATTTTGAAGAGTACCTCTGTGTTAAGGTAAAATGATACCCACAGTAATTACCGTTACTTATGGGGGAAACTTTTAAGTTTTCTAGATGTTAGCAAGTGATTATTATAAGATCATTATTCTTTATATTCTTAATATTTTCTATTTGTAAATTGATTTACATGTAAAAAAATAGGAAGCAATCCTTTTGGATCTTCTCAGAGTTGTCAGTCATCATCGAGCTCGGCTAGCAACTCCCATCCGCACAGTTCAGAAAATATACAGTGAGGCTGACTCGGAAAATATACCCTTTGGGGACTCCATTTTCACTCGATCTAGAGCAGCAAATCGCCCATTCCTACTGATAGAACCACCATATAAAGTTAATGGCGAAGATAAAGTTAAGCCTTCAACGCGTTCAACTCGTGCAAATGAAGAAAAAGATTCCAAGAGTGATGAAGCCATGGTGGCATCTGACACCAAAGAAGATGAGAATTTTGCAGCAGCATCAACCTCCTCACCTGATGTAAATTCCAAGGATAAATCCAAGTCATTTTCTGAAGTGCAGCCTAAAAACGAAAATGCAGTAGATGCAGGAAAGGGAAGTACAGTTCCTGGATCTAAAAATCTTGTTCAAAGTGCTGTGCCTGAAATCTCTCCTGTTACTACCAACGAGATTACTTCTACAACTTCACAGTCAAAGCAAGATGAAGAGAAATCTGTCTCTTTGCCATCAGTTAGGCCTTCCCTGGAAGAGAACATTCTTCTTGGGGTTGCCTTAGAAGGCTCAAAACGAACTCTTCCAATTGAGGGAGAAATGACTCCATCTCCTATGCCTGCAGAGTCACAAGAATTTGCTGTCCAACGGAATGGGGGTGGACCGCCTGCTAGCAAGGAAAAGAAGGATGGTCAGTCTTCATTTCCAACTAGTAAACAGAATGACTAGATTAGTATCTAAATTAAGCAGATTAGTTGATATTTCAGTATATACCTTCTATAGAAGCTAAAAAAAATGATCCAGCTGTCTTTTTATAGGTTGGAATTATGCATTGTATTCTCTCTAATTTGCCCATGTTTGTAGATAATTATCAATTCATGGTTCACACATAAATTTCAGAATCTCTAAATAGTCCTGATATATGGTTTGTTTCCCACTCCGATAATAGGCCATGAAAAGTAAAAGCTATTACTGGCATTTGATTTAGATATTCATCGGTAAATAAATTGGAGATGAAACACCTTTAACCATAACCAGCTTTGCTGTGGAACACTTTCACTAATCAATTTTTTGTGGTTGAAACTAGCGTAAAAACTTTCACTGGTGAAACAGTTGTGGAAGGGGAAAATGATTGAAATAAGTCAAACCGAAGCTTAGAGATGAAAATGGTTACTAGATAGGCTCCGTCGCTTACGTACTCCTCGACACATAAGCCAAAGCTTATTTTGGATTGGTTTGAAAAGAACCTGCCAAAAGAGCAAGCTACCTCCCTGTGTGGTTTTTTTACGACTCTTGTTGCCCATATTTAGAGGCAATCCGGAAAGAAACTAATATGGTTTTCATTGTGTCTGTGACGATCAAAAGGCAATGGTAGTTGTAGTGGACCTCTTAAGCATTTTGGGCATTTTATCCCATTACAACATTAATATTCTTCCTAAAAAAAAAGCGTCAATATTTAGCATGAGTTGCGGAACCAAGTTGGTTCGTTGTTCGTGGGTGAGGTCCTATTTTCTTTATATTTTATTTTGGTAGCTTACTGTTTTGGATTGGACTCGGCCCGTCTGTGGCTTGTGAAGCTGAAAGTCTCGACCTCCATTTGATGTTTACTAGAACAACATGCTATATAGTACGAATTAGATTTCAACGAAGTGGTAGAAATCCACTTGGTAAAATATTATTGAATAAATATTAAGTTAAAAAATAAAATAAAATTCAGCGCTTTGACACAGTTAAGGAGGGATTGTCTCTGTATAGCCATTTCGTGCAGCACGAATTCACGCAAATAAGCATTTTTCTTACTAGAATATTAGAGATGTGTGCATATCAGCAAACTGGTCTAACTTCCCATCAACCTTATGAACATTTTAGAAATAATTGAAAGCATTGTAACTGCATTTTTTGTCAAATAATTATATATACCTCAGATTCAATATGGCAGGTATGCATTTACTCTAATTTTCATCTCGAGTGTCGGAATCCTTGTAGGTGACCTCGCTGTTGTTGCTAGCAAAATTTGTTTTCGCATCTGTGAATCACATCCTCTGATTTATCAATACACTGAGATTATCATCACCTCCTCCGTTACGCGTGTTTGCAAAGTGTTTTTAGTCCTCAAAGGTTCATCTTTGAGCATTGATACTGTCTATAGGAAAAAAACTTAGCCTTTTTAGTTGTCAATGGAAACTTCTCGTTTTTTATCAATTTGCTTTTCTGCTTTGATCTTCAATTTTTTTTATCTACTACCGTGGTGGACAGCCACAAGAATGTTTCACATGAATAGTGAGCCCATACTGTCTCCTTTGCACATTAGAGTCCGGTGGGATGATTAAGAAAGCATTCATACATTGGAGATCCCTTGCCTTCCGCTAATCATGGGATCTCAAATTCTCAATTGCTCCTCGCTGACCAACCTTGACTCCCCCAAATGATCTCGATGTCGAGTGCCAATGATTGTTAAACCTAATATGAGAACGAGGTCAACTCATCCCGTCGAAGGATTGAGTGTTTGGAGGCCCAACAAGCTCTTATCTCAACAACAATCCCATCAAAGAGTGAAACTGGCTGTAGCAGCCTTAAAGCCATCAATCACACACCTTCCTTACCTTGATCTACCTTAGTGGCACCAAAATCTTCAACAAGAACCTTTTCGCCTGAACGTGTGTGTCTGGTCCACTTTCCCTAGGTGTCTCTCCCACCTCATACTCAACCAGAAGGTTTCCTCGTTGATGACCAAGAGGTCATCTAGGTGAGTCTTCCCTTCTCCAAGCGCATAATGATGTTCCCAATTCCTAACAATGGAGCTTTATTATGACATCGAAGACCCTTATGAGCACCTGAACATCTTAGGCTCCTTTCTCTCTTACAAAGGGGCAAAGGAATCAATTCTTTGCTGGGATTTCCTCTTATTCCTTAAGAAATTAGCCTTGCCATGGTTCTAATCATTTCTACCACTACCAGCCTCCATTAACACTTGGGCAGAGCTAAAGTCCGTTTCACCATCAACTTGTCCATGGGTAGGGCCCAACACAAGACCGAGACAAGTTTGATGCAGACTTGCTAGAAGCCTAATGAGATTCTCTGAGATTACATTGTAATGTTTACAGGAGAGGAAATGTTCGTTTAAGATCTCCTTGGTGTCAAGATGGACTAGGACTCCCACACATCCCTTGCCAAGGCAATGGCAAATACAACAAACAAATAAAAGGCCTTAAAAATCAAAGGTTGACCAATGCAAAACGAAAAGGTTAGTGCTTCAAAATGTGACAAGGCTCACAGAGGTAATGAGAACTAGCCTTCATTTGACAAGTATGAAAAATACATGATGACCTTGAGGTCTTGTATGCTTAGTGAGGTTATGGGTCTTTAGTTTAGAGATGTCGACATTACACAGCTGAGGTCGATCGAGACGAAGCTTGAGATCAATTGCAACAAGTACTGCCAAATTCCACTGGTCTTTCAACCACACCACTGACAAGTTTATCCTACTCAGTAATGTCATCGAGGAGCTTATTTGTAGGAGTGATGGACACCTTCATATATCACACACTCAATTAACACCTATCATTTCTCATCATCTCTCACTTCCCAGTTACATTGTATCACTTATTACACTTCTCTCAATTTTCTTTCTTTCTCTCTAGGTGTTAATTAGAGAATATTGCCCACCAATATTTTTCTTATTTTCACGGACAACTCTCATGCTTTGTGAATGGCTTCGGATTCTGTTTTCCTATTTGCACAGATGAGCTCTCGAGCTTTGTGAAGAGCTTAGGATTTTGTGATGGTGGTCTTTACTTAGACTGCCACAAGAACCAAGGGTGTGGTTGATCTTACAGTTGCAACATAACTTTGAGGTCTAATAAACATTAAGCTCAGATTAGATTGCATTTCCTATACCTCATGGATCAAGATGAAAGTTTGAAACAACTTAAGTTGCATTGGGCTCAAATTTTCTGTTTGGCCAAGAGTTTAGGTGGATATAAGGAAGCTAACATAAGAGGAGGTTTCATTTGTTGGGTCTAAGTTCTCTAATTTTAACCTTGAGGAAATGGTTCATGCTCAAGCAGAAGGTATTGTTAGGCTCCAATACAATGAAGAAGAGGGAATCTAAAAAGTTTGAGCAAGAAGGAATACAAGGGAGAAGCAATTAAAAGTAGTTAGATGATTTGTATTGGGAAGTATGGGTAGTTTACTAAGCCTAGTAATAGGTTGTGAAAGAGGTCACATTTGTGAAGGAGTACCCTCTATATTCTCCCCTTCTTCCATGACAAAGATATGTTTCAAGCACTCTTTTTTTATCTATTCTTACTGTCTTTCTTCTCTTGTGATGTGTTCTTCCTAGATATGTAAGAGGAAGATAGTCAAATGCGTATTAGGATACCCTATGGGTACTATTACTCACACTTACTCCTCTAGCCTATTACTCCCCTAAATCCCATATTTTAACTATCGAAGATCTGCATCAGGTTCTTGCATCTACTTCATTTCTTGGTGGTCTAAGAAATAATGCCTTTGTTAGCCACATACCGTGCTACAACTCAGAGAACCCTACTTCAGTTGGTTAAAATTCTTAATGCCTCTTCTACCATAATCTCATTACTATTTCCTTATCATAACATTGCGTTTCACTCTTGAAGCAACCAATCTCATGGAATTGAACTTGTTTTTGTCCATGTTGAACAGCTACTTTAATTGTAGAGGCCCTTGACTTGCCTTAATTTGTAACTTCTCACACTTTGGTTGTAATAGTATGAAGTTGGATATAATTCTAGAGAAAAGTTTGGGTAGTGCTTATAAAGTTATAACAATTCTTATCTTGTAATTTGTTTTTGTAAGATTGAGTTAGACCCTTAAATCTAAATTTTAAGGTGGTGTCATATTTTATCTAGTGACAAATTTAGGACCCTGAATTAGGAAGGACAATTTATTTAAAAATAAAAAATTATTATTATTATATAAAAAAAGTGAAAAATTAGAGTTAACAAGTTTAAATATACAAAATTAGAATAGACAAAATATACACATTCAAGATATTTATACATGATTTTTAAAAGTGAGGAAATGCATCTGCACCCTTGAAACATACATACATCTGTCTTTATGTCTATCCTAAATATATTATTAGATCACGTGTATTGACACATTCTAGTTAAAATTAAGTATAAGAGTTATAATTTATAAACTGATTTGTTTATACTACAACTTGTACAGACCAAAGTCTAATTTTAATCAACCTATATAAATGTGAATTGACCAATTTAAACCACAACATAATATTTCTTTTTAAATAAAATAATTATTTATTTACTAAAAATTAAAAAGAAAAACTTTAATATGATACTTGCAAAATCACATGTCAAATAAAATTGATATGCCTTAACCACGTGAAATTTATATTTTTAATGAGTGAGTATAATATATCACTTTAATTATGTTTATGCTTGTGTATATTCATGCAATATACTTCATAAACTTGGACAAAACATCTTATGATACTTATATAATTATAAGCTTTATTCTTTACTGTGCGATTTTACATAAAAAGGAAAGTTTAATTTTAAATGATATAATAATAAATTATTTTTCATATCACATGTTAAGTTAACAAGCCAATATTTCTAACGTTTGATTGTTTATATAATTTATATTTAAATGTTAAATTATGTGCTAATATAAAAAATTATTATAAGAAACGTGAATTTACAAAATATTTACAAGTAATTAATAATTATTAAAATCTTTAAATATAAGTATTAACATTTTAATTTTAATAGCTTTTAGATTTTAAAAAAATTCAAGTCCTCAAGTTAGCCTTCCAACTCATAAATTAATAAAAAATTGATATAAACTAAAAAATATTTTAAGTTATTTATTTTACAAATCAACCAATCCAACTCATTTATGTGCATATTTATATATAGATGATTGATTTGTATAGTTAATTCTAAATTAATCAACATCACTTACGATTTTAAGCTAAACAAACAAGACTTAATAAAATATTTTTTTTTAACATAATCAGTGATACACTTAAAAAAAAAAACAAAAAAATATCAATAGTACATTGAAATTGTATACTACTCATCCGTCCACTATTTCATGATATTTGATACTTACCATCTCAATCAAATCATCAAATTTTTATAATTTCAACATTTTCAAAATAACAAATGTCTACCAAAAGGTATATACACTAACCAAAACCATAAGATTTATCCCACCAAATTCCATTATTTCATTAATGCTAAAATATGTCTTTGATATTTTAAAATGATTAAAATTTAATTTTAGTCTCTTTAAATTTTTTTATCATTTTATCTTTCTAATTTTAAAATATATATTTTTAGTCTCTTAAATTTAAAATATATTAGTTTTAATTTTTGAAATATTTTAGATAATATTTTATACTAGAATAAAAATAATTTAAATAATACTTAACATGCAAATATATATTTTAAAATTAAAAAGACTAAAATAATATTAAAAATTTTAAGAGAATCAAATTTACATATTATTAATTTTTAAAAAACATAAACCATAATTTACCCTTTCATGAAGTTTGATACTACTCAATCATTTTAACTCTAGTCCCCTCTCATGACCGTAATAGTAGCACTCTTGGAACGATCTGGGATTATTAACAGCCTGCAGTGACATAGTTATCTAAGGATCTCAAATGGAAAAAAAAATGTGGATTGACAATACTGCTTAATTAATTAGAATTAGAATATGCTACGAGTATAAAAAAGTTTTACAATCTCATCTAGTTATAAATTGATACATAAGAATATTTACTTTTATAATAATTATTTTCAAACGTTATATATTAAAAGGAATTTTTAATTGATTAAGAATGTAAAATTTTTTACTCTAATAATATATGAAAATGAAATTATATATTTAAAATATTTAATGTAAAGATTTTAAAAACTATAAGTAAATACACATAAAAAAAGTCCCCTCACGCCACAGAAATATAGAAGAGAAACTTAATAAATTTTCTTCAAATAATATTATTAATACTAAGCAGTGGAGAATAATTCGTGATTCAATTTTATGCCATATGATTGTTTTTGTAATTTTTTTTTTTTAAGAAGAGAATTTAATGGCTAAATTAGCATTGTGTAAGGAAGATCCGTGTGCTGACCAATTTATTCCCTTTCGTAGTGGAAGAATACACCAATTTATTCCCTTTCGTAGTGGAAGAATCCAAATGTGTGTTTCTAACTATATGCGATTGTTCTGTTCCCTTCCCGAGCAGACGATTTTTTCACGTCTTTCGAATATTATCAGCATCAAACGTCAGCGTATCACAGGGTACGGTACCTTTTCTCTCTCTGAAAGTTCGTTACTCGTTACTCATTAGCCATGTTTGGTCCCTTTTTTTCCGAGCTTAGTTCAGGTGCTGAGCGATTATAACATTTAGCATTTTTGTTCTTTTCGTTGTATATAAATATTAGCCTCGAGACCTTGTATTTTCTTCGCTGCTAACGTTACCGTTTGTCTCTCGTGCAGGTCAAATAATCCAAGGTTGAAGTAGTTTCGATCTGTTATACGATGTCGTGCTCATCGCGTGACCTCGGACTTAACTTCAATTCAATTAGATTGTCTCGCAACGTTAGGCTATACAGTTGTAATGGAAGCTGTAGTTTTTGTCATGTATGTGGCTATTTTTTTTTTTTTTTCTAGAGATTTCCTATTAGTCTTACTCTGTAAAAGTGCTGAGTTTTATTTTACTTATCCCTTGACAGAAACCTCTGCGTGCTGATCGGTTATGTTTTGTTGCCATTAGTCTTTCGCCACATGGTTTGGTATGGCCTTCGAGTATTAAAATTTCATGTTTCTTGTTTGTTCCCTCCAAGGTTTTAAGTTGCTGTCGCAGTTTACTTATGTTTCTTGGTACTGCAGGAAATTGTGGACAAATGAGTGGCCACAATTTCTGTTGTGGACACTTAAAAACCTTAAACATTGCAGTCATTATCACGGTCATCGACCATTTTTTTAAAGGAAAAAACTTAGACACAGTTCCTTGATTGTTGTTCGAGTTATTCTCCAATTAGAAAAAAGTTTCACCTTTGTAATCTGTGTAATCCTTTAATACAAACCTTTATTATACAGATTACTTGGTAAAATTTCAATTCTAATAAGAGAATAACACAAACAACACCTAAGAAACTGAATCTTAGTTTGGTCCTTTTTTAAAACCTTGGTTCTGTTCTGGGATAGATATGTTTGTTAGTTAGCTATTTATCTTTCAAATTTTTGTTACCACAGTTTCAGTTGCAATTCTTCATGCTTTATGGATACAGTTATTGTATTGGATGTGTGTGTTTCTTTAGTTATACTCTAAATCCACGGAGAACTTTGTGCATTCAGAGGCAGGATTCTTCAGCACTGCTTTCCAGATTACAGACCCCACTTAGGCCTGTAGGCCATGTACCTTTGAGATGTAATGCTTTGCAATGGCGGTGTTCCCTACTGCCAGCTGGAGGGTGTGAGACCCGCCTTGTGAAAGTGGCTGCTATTTCTTTGTCAAGGTCCCTCTCTCTATTTCTCTCCTTGTAGTTGAGAGAAATTCAACAAATTCATTGATATGCATATCAAGGTTTATATGTTGTGTTCCAGTTTTCCCGATAGAGGACTTCCTAACATTGCAAAAAACAATTTGTTTGATGGGTGTGTACCTCTTACTTTTGACTGGACTTCCTATGCACTGATAACTCTATGCCATGCAACTAATGTTACATGAATAAACAATCATGATTATTCCATTTGTATTTTCTGCAGTTATTTTAATGTGTATGTTACTAGTTGTAAAGTCAGAAAGTAATTATATTTAAGAAGTATATTGACTATATTCTGCCAAAATAGACTTTCTGTTATGTTGGACACCTGTTTTTTCTTTGATATGTTGAGTGACAATTTAACTCCTCTCCAAGACACTGCATGCGATTATCTAGTTAGTGTCACACTACAGCTGCATGGCTGTGTCCTTTCATTTTTCCTTCATTATATCTCTTTCATGTTTTGTTGATATTTGTGTTGGGCATCTGAGTTCTGAAGTACTGAGCTCTGATTCCCCTTTTGGCAGTGGTGGAGTAGTGGGTAGGAATAGGGAATCAACCAAACCCCACTGAGACTCTAAATTGATTGGAAATGAACTTGCAAAACAAACTCGTTTCATGTTATTCTGATATATGTTGTTTGTATGAACTTTTATCATCATAAACCATGTCATCTGGTGCTAAACTTTGTTATTGTTGTTCATATCCTTCCTTTTTCATCTATCTATTGCTGAATACAATCTCTATTGGGATATTCTTTTTTTGAAATCGATGTAGGTCATTTAATGCTATAGCAGGAAAACCAAGCTTGATTCAGTTGATCCCTGCCCTTGGTATCATTGGCTTTGCTGTCTTTGGTCTTGAGCCGCTCCTACACCTGAGCAGGAATCTGTTTCTCCAAGAAGTTAGCATCTTATCTCATTGCATGTGTTGTCTAAATCAATTGAATACCATCAAGTGCTGATTTTCTGTTCCATGATGTTTTCAGAGGACTGATAGAAGTTGGAAAAAAAGTGGTTCACATTATATTTTGACATCTTATTTTCAACCTTTGCTGCTATGGACTGGGGTAATGCTCATCTGCAGGTATCTTTCTGGATCAAGAAGTCTTTTCTGCTGGAAGTTTGCCATGTCCTATTGGTGAACACCTTAGCGTAAACTGTTTCAGGGATTTAGATCCACTAGTCCTACCATCAGAAACCATTCAGGCTATGAAGCAACGGCTGCTGAGTTTTGTAAGATCTTTGTCAACCGTGCTTACATTTGCTTACTGTTCTTCAAGGTAGATTTGATTTCTGGCAGAATTATATCCTCAAGTTGTTTGGTAAACTAACCAAGTTACTATTGTATTGCAATTTTTAATTGTAAGGAAAGTTTTTGCTTTTTTATTGTGAGAACTAGAAGTAAAGCACACTAATGTGAAATGCGTATGTAAATTGAAAACTAAAAAAATGGGAGGAAAAAAACTGAAGTGCAGAAACAATGAGGAGTTTGCTTGTCTAAGATGATTCCATTTTATTTTAAATATTCAATATATATTTGTTTGAGACTCTTTGTTGATTTATCCAAATAATATGCAGATAAAATATTGAGTTCCCTTTATTATTACTATTTTTTGAATAATTATTTCAGTTACTCATTTCTTCCTATGCGTATTTGGAGTCTTCTGTCTTGTTCAAATTATGATGTACCATGCTTGTGCTGCTTATTTTCAGCTTAATTCAACAAGCACAAAAATTTTGTATGGAGACAAATGATTCCAGTGATGAAAGAAATGTAAGTTTCCATTACAGATCCTTATCATGTTTTCATTTCTGTTTACATGACATTTTGCTGCAATAATGGATTGATTTATGGTGATACTACTTAAACGAATTTTAAATGAGTTGTGTTATTCCAGATGAAGATTAAAAAAGTAATCAGCCTCTATAAAATAAAAAATTTGATTGCTGATTATTATTTTGACAAAATTTGAATGTGGGTTGAACAAGGTAGTGTTATAGGATAATATTCCTCAATTTCATGTTGGATATTTTGGTGAGGGAGTTCAAAATTGTTAATTTAGTTTATTGGCTCCTAAGGGCATTCCTGAAGTGTAAACACAAATCTTATTCAATGTATTGCTAATGTCAGATGAGCATTGATTTTGCTGGGAAAGCTGTATATACTGCAATATGGGTTGCTGCTGTGTCATTGTTCATGGAGTTGCTGGGTTTCTCCACACAGAAGTGGTTGACTGCTGGTGGTTTGGGCACAGTATTGCTTTCTCTTGCAGGTCGTGAGGTACAGTATAAGTTCTTTGATACTGTCCTTTATATTCGATTTCTCAACTTCCATTAGAATAACTCTTCAAGGCATAGCCATTATCAATCAGGGTAGGCTCTTGTTTGCTGTCATTCTGACTTGTTTTTTGTGATGTATTCAGATATTTACAAACTTCCTTTCAAGTATAATGATTCATGCTACTCGGCCATTTGTTGTGAATGAGCGGATTCAAACAAAAATTAAAGGATATGAGGTTACTGGAAAAGTTGAGGTTTGTACCCATCATCTAACTTACTGAAAAGGTTGTTTAGGAGAGCAGAAAACACAATGTTAGTTCAGTGCAAGTGGTTTCCATTATACGTGATATTTTTCTCAAGTATATATCTTTAAAATTTCATATTTTCTCTAGCATGTAGGCTGGTGGTCACCAACAATAGTTAGAGGTTCCGATTGTGAAGCAGTTCATATTCCTAATCACAATTTGAGTGTAAATGTTGTGAGGAATCTTAGTAAGAAATCTCATTGGCGCATCAAGACTCATCTTGCTATCAGTCACTTGGATGTTAGCAAGATTGATGTGAGTATTCTTGCCTTTAAAAACTGTTCAGGGACCATTTGATGGCTATCTCATCATCTGAAAACATAAGTAATCTATTTCCTAATTTCTTTATGCAGAGTATTATAGCTGATATGCGCAAGGTTTTGGCCAAAAATCCTCAAGTAGAGCAGAGAAAATTGCACAGGAGGGTTTTTCTAGAGAATATTGATCCAGAAAATCAGGCTCTTATGGTTGAGATACCTTTTTTGTTATTTGGTTTATATAATATTTATGAGCTTATAAATTCCAATAACTTGTTATCTTCCCCTTTTCTTCAATTCTTGTTTTGAAAGGCTTTTTTAAGGCCCACTTTAGCATAGTGCTTAGTTAATCAAAAGCCCTGCCTTCCTGAACTTGTTCTAATTTCTAGAATCTACCCTTCTAAGACTCTTATATTGGTCAACTGAATGAAATCTTGGGCATATTTTTATCTTTGTAGAATACCTTTTTATTTTTTTACCATTTAAGGACTATAATTTTTATCATCATGTAGTCATGAAATTAAGAAAGTTTGTTATAATTTTTAAAGTTTTTTTAGATGACAAAATAAATTAAAATATTATATAAAAAGCTTAAATTTTTAACTTACAACATTTAGTTTCATGTATGATCATTATAATTTATCTACTTGTGAAAAATTTGCTCCTGTCTATTAGAAAATGATATCCTGAGTCTATAAAGTGAAAAAACATATTTGGAGGGAAATCATTAAGCCATACAAATGTGCAGTATACTCTAACATTGCCAATTTACTGCCTTGTGGCTTACAGCTGGCCTCACCTTATTGATAAAAAGCACCATGCCTTACACTATCTGATATAGGGCAATAACCCTAGGGTTAGCAATTTTGTGTTAGGGAAATGAGGATAAAAATGAACAGGCAAGCAGATCAGGTAACCTGCAAATAGAGGGCTGGTCTTGTTACCAACCAGGGAATATAGAAGATAAATTTCTGTTATTAAGATAAACCTGAACGTTTCAGCTTTCAAAATCCCTTTATATACGGTAGAGCTCAAATTCAAAATAAGTCTTGGCTATGTAAAACATAGTCTTCAACTCATACCTGACGCTTTAGATATTTTCAGTGCACTCCATGGCATGATGGCTACTATATAATTTCTTGTGGCTTCCATTCTTATCCTTCGGTGTTATTACACTATCAGATTCCTGTTTCTGTTAAAAAAATTCCAGTAAGATTGTTAATTAATTCTGGTGTCAATTTGATAATGTATCAGAAGCATGTTTTGAAACACCCTATAGGTTTGGGTGTCAATTTCCAGTGACTGTCTAGTAGCTCTGACTGAAGTCAAGTTTTCTCTTAAAATCTTCTTCACAATCATGTGTTCCAGAATGTTTACGAAAGCTCTTTTATTTATCATCTGTAACATTGTGAGAGGTTTGTCAAGTTTCTTTTTATACCAATGTTGTTAAATGGCGGCACCATGGCCGACATGGCGGAATGCATGGCAATTTTTTTGCCAACCACTATAGATAATTTGTGAAGGAAGGCCCAATATGGCAGCACCATATGCTGCAATGGCATGTTTATATGGTGGAATTTTGGCCTTCCACCATGTTCTGTGTTTATCTGCTTTATTATTCATTGCCAAGAATTTGTGACATTTCTCATTTTCATTTCTCAACTACCATTATCTTACAAATGCCTTTTTCTGTTACAGATATTAGTATCTTGCTTTGTTAAAACTTCACGTTCTGAAGAGTACCTCCGTGTAAAGGTGAGACTAGAATGCTTAAGATGCTTGCTGAAGCATAGTGCAATGGTCATTACTTGTTAAGGAAAACATTTATAATATTGCTTATAAATGTTTACTTTTGCAATTCTTTCAACTCAATTGTATAAGTAATGTCTCCACCCATTTTTATTTATTTTTGCTTTGAAACTCGTTTATAAGGATTTTTTAACTGTTTTAACTGCAGATGATAACTTATTAACTATTTTTTTAATTCATTGTACATGGTCAGAATTTTTATGTTGTTTCATTGTTTGTTTTCGTGACCCAACTACCAATATATCGATCTGTTGCTTCCAAGCAATTCTTCATAAAAGATCATTATTATTTAATATATATTCAAATTAGGGTGTTTGGTTGACACAGATAAGTGGCTCACTTAGCTTTGGTGATTAATAATAACCTATTATTTAATATAGGAGGCAATCCTCTTGGATCTTCTCAGAGTTATCAGTCATCATGGAGCTCGGCTAGCCACACCCATTCGCACAGTTCAGAAGATGTGCGGTGATGCTGATTTAGTTATTGATCCGTTTGATGACACCATTTCCACTCATTCCAGATCAAAGAAAAACCGCCCTTTCCCACTGATAGATCCACCTTATAAAGTTAAGCCTTCAACCCATTCAACTATTACAAATGAAGACAAAGAAGCCAAGATTGATGAAAGCTTGCCATCTGACATCAAAGTAGAACGTGACAAATTTGCTTCAACATTGAGTTCAGTCCAGAAGACCTCCAAATCCCAAAAGCCCAAAAAGGAAAAAGCAGGAAGTGCAGGAAAGGGAACAACATCCAATGAGTTCGGTTCTGGCAAAATTACATCATCAAAACTAGATGAAGAAAAATCTGCTGTGTCATCATCATCAGTTAGTCGTTCTTTGGAACAGAATATTGTTCTTGATGCTGCCCTGACGAGCTCAAGGAGAACTCTTGCAATTAATGAAGAATTGATTCAATCTATCCCTGCAGAATCACAAGAAGTTGCAGTCCATCAGAATGGGAGTGAGCCTCCTATTCGCAAGGACAGGAAGGATGGGGAGATGTCTTCATTTACTACTGTTAAACAAAAGGATTGGTCGGATGAGCAGAGTAGATGTTGATGTAGATGGTTCTTTTTGAAGTTACACAAAAATGATCTAGCTGTCTTTTTTAAGCTGGGCATTGTGCATTGTATTATCCGTTTGTACATTAGTGGGCATGAATTCTCTCGTGTACATTACTAACTATGTTCAAATCTTATTATTATTATGTCTATCTTTAACCTATTTTAAACATTCCTACCTACTTATTGTCTAATAAGAAATATACAAGATTTAAACATAACCTTATCACGGTGGGGGTGGGGGAATTGGCAGAAACGTTGAAGTAACAAATAGAAAAAGAAAATTCTTTGAAGAAAAAACGTTATTATTCTCATATTCTAGTGAATAAATATCATCACCATGCACTTCAATATTAAATTAATCCAATCTTGTACAATAATTTTTAGCATTTCACCTTTTAAAAATATATACTTTCTTTTTTACTACTAACACGTTTAATATACTCTTTTCAACATACTATATATGTGAATTTCATGAATGATCACAGTTTCATTTTTTATTTAATGACTTCCATTAATCAGAGGCTTATATAAAATTCACTCAATAGTAAAGTTTGTGACGAGAACTAAAATTCAAGTTAGTTTTGAAAGAATCCATTAATGAGTTGAAGGAAGTTAATTATTAGTATTATATATTTCATAGAAAATTGATTGTTTATTAACAATCTTGTACTTGAAAGCAATTTTGTATTAGAAACTGCATGATGATAGTTATGCATACAAAAATACTTACAGCAATTATATATTAAGAATATATACCTGATAATAAGTTGTGTAATTAGAAAGTAGTTAATTACAATTTGTGGATAGAGAATACTTTTGATTGATTTTTGTCACTAGGACAACAAGCGTGTGATTTCAAGAGTTTACTGGTATACAATGGAAAAGTGTTATTAGTATTTAGGATTTAATATTAGTATTCTTTTTCAAACCAATACCTAGTTGATAATGGAGAATGTTACAAACCTTGGTGGGTGAGTAGTCAAGAAATGAGTAACATACATAAAAGTCTTCAAACGAGACAACATGATTATATTTAAATAGGCTGAGAGGCTTAATCTTTTATATGGCCATTGAGTATGAATTTTCTATTAGGCTTTACAAATAATATGATTTCAAAGTCATAACAGTAAAATTTCAATTAAAAAACAATAAAATAATGAGATTAAACACATGTTTGATTTTTATAAATATATTTTTTTTATTTTGAATCATTAATTTTTTTTTATCTTATTTTATAAAATATGTCAAAAATAAATCTAATTATAAATTCCATCAATAAATTAAAGTCACTTTAGTACTAATTTTAATCAAATTGATTTTATTCTCTTTCATCATATTCTACTAGTGATAAATTAATTCATTATTTATTTTAAATATGGTTTACTCTTAAAATATTTTATAAAATAAAGATAAAAATAGACTAATTAAAAATTATTTTTTTAATATTTATAATGACTAAAAATATGTTTAATCTAAATAATATTTTATATTTCTTAAATAGGTAAACCTATCAAACATAAAAGATTTTTTGAATGACTTAAAATTAAATCTTTGACTAAATAAACATTTAAAAAATTAAAACATAAGAAACAAAAGTACAGAGTGACCCTTTGGGTGGAATACTGTGTCACGCCATAAAAAGAGTTCCATGTCAGCATCTTAATTGCACGAATTTGAAAACTACTGGAACATCACTGCAATTAGAACTATGGAGAGAAAAAATGAATTTTGGAGAAACTAAATAAGACAAAAACGTAATTAAGCTAAAGATCAATTTAGAACTGCCAAAACTTGTTTCCATTAAGCTCTACACATGCAATCAGGAGCAGGATACGTATAAATTGATTGCTTTTCCTTCCTCAATCTTATCTGCCCTTGTCTGTTCTTATGTCCATCAAGAACTGCACGCTGAAATTCTAACCAGCCTATGCTTTTATTCTGAAATAGCTGCCCCAACAGTCCCATGCTTGGTCTGATAGTCTTCAGATTCATATAAGCACGATGCGCCGCCTAAAGAAGCAAAATATGTTTGGTTTAAATGATAAATTTTGGGGATTTACTTCAATTCTTGCATCAATACAAAACAAATATAGCTCGAGGCTCTTTTAAACCTGTAAGTTGTTATGCAACATAATAATTTAAAATGTACAGTTTGAAATAGAATATTTAACAATGATTCTTACTAGAGCATTGTGCATATTGCCTGGAGATGCAGAAATGAAGATGTCACTCTGCATGCTCACGTAATAATCAACAGCAGCTGACAGTGATGCCTTTCCTTTAACCTTGGCCAGTTCCTCTGACGATACTAGGCTCCTCTTGTCTTCCATAAGAGGAAATAACTTGCTTAAAGTTGCTAACCTAGCTTCTCCACCATAAACCTGAAAGCATACAATCAATGCCAAGTCCCAAGTCAAAAAGCACAAAGTGCCCATGAAAAAGGTGTCAAAAGGAAGTAGATTGTTAATCATTAGGCGTCAAGACAAATATCAAAATGAAATCTATGGTGTTACATAATCACAAGCCATCCTATCATATGTTGTTAATGAACCTTGTGAGAAGCAAGATAAAGCCGTGTTCTATTGTTGAAACCCAAAGCTGCCAGGAGCAATCCAATCTCTTCAGGAGTCAATGGGCAACGCCCCTGATTTCTTAACTCTTCATCAGTGAATTGAGAGTTCAATACCCTTCCCTGCCAAAGCACCTGCCGGTACTTTGCTAGAGCAAGTTTCTCAGCTTTACCCCCACCAAAATCACAGGCTGAATGTGCAGCCATATCCTGCATAGGAAATTTGGAATCAAAGTGTTAAGGACTGAAATATGTAATGATAATAATAATAGATACTGGAGATTAGGTCTAAAGAACTCAAGGATAATACTCTTAATTTGCAGAAACAAAAATGGAAAAGAAAACAGAAACAAAATAACAGGGTCCCAGACATCCATAAAACACCCACTAATCAAACCTCTGAATTTTCTCTTGACACCTGCCTAACCCCACAAGCCCACTCCATACTGAATCTCAATCATTCTTTCTGAATCTACCATTCTCAGCCTGCCTGCTGTCCCTTTGTATAGCTGAATCCTCTCTTGTAATTGTCTCCTTCTCATCAAATCCCAAGGAGACCTCTCTGCTCTGCTAGACCCCTTCTTTCCCAGCCCATATTTCTTCTATATATGTGGGCTAAGGGTGTCATCACACAGACATGTGGCCATTATGAAAATAAATAGGACCTTCAATCTTCTATAGCTTATCACAGAAAATTCCAGATGTATTATACAGTTACATAGGAGAGTAGATAGTATGGCTTTCAGTCCTGTGAAAAGGGAGAGAGGGAGATCAAGAAGGACATTGGAAGAAGTTGTTAAGAGAAATCTCATGGTAAATAATATCTCTTAAGATTTGATCTTCCACTGTGTCGAATAGTGTATGTGATCCAAGTAACTGCCCTCACCTAGTGGGACAAGACTGTTGCAATCCAGGGTTACATAGAAAATTCAACATAAAATGTCCATCTCCTTGCAGTTAATCTAAAATGTCTTAATAACAGAATCATCCATGTTGTTAATAGAAGCATGCATTAACTAGTAATACTCAACTATAGAAGCATGCTCACACACGCATACACAGAAGCAACATGAATACGTAGTTCCTTGAAGCTGCAGTTACCCTAAAAGGTCTTTACAACAAAATCAACATTTTTTCTCTATATAAGCACATATTATTTGGCTGCCCTAATAGAGAAGCATAAACCATCAATTTATTATTCACGCAAGAACAATTACCTAACACAGGGAAAATATTTTTGGAATAAGGATAATTGAATTAATTATCCTACTTCAAAGTTCAAACAAATAAAGCAGTTAGTCTAATACCTTGTAACTACATATCAAACTATACGCAGCATAGAAGATTGTGTCCACAATGCAATAACTGAATAACAAGATTTTCCAAATTAAATTAGAATGACAAGTGACCTAGAATTTCAAGAAGCTACATGCATAAGCTTTGAATTTTAGTAAACTACTCAAACCAAAACGAAGACTTTACTTTGTCAAAACGCAGATGCAACACAACAAACTTTCCAGTTTGCTGTTTTCCAAACTTATCAGTTTCCTCCAGTGGATAGTCATTCCCTTCTGTAGTGTGGCGAAGATGATGAACAATGGCCTTTCCTAATTCCTTGATATGTGAAACAAAGATCAGTGCTTCAAAGTTGACCTTGCAACGGAGGCGCTGGATGTCTGATGGCAAGTTGTTGAATGTCAAGCGATGAGAGAATGGTGCAATAGCAGCAATTCCATAACTGTATCAACGAGAAAATCTACAACATTTGAAAATAGATATTTATATAAATAATGTATCTCTAAAGGAAGACATTGAGTGGTTTATGGCCCTAAAAATGCCGTGGATTGATGCCTACTGCTCATGAAAAAAGTGTAAGAGAAGAAATTGTTTTATGTGTGCCCATATGTATACAAATAAAATGGCTATCTTTTATCTATGGGAATAAAAGATAAAATAACTATCTTTTATTTATCCTTTATCTAAATGATAAACTACAAGATATAAAAGATAAACTACAATGTAAATTGAAGGAAAAAATTTTCTATCCTAAATATCAACGGTATTTACAACACTCCCCTCAAGTGGGTGAATGAATATCTATCATTCTCAATTTACCAATAAGTTCCTGAAATCTTGTTGTAGGGAGCCTTTTGGTAAGCACATCTGCCAATTGGAGCCCCATAGAAACATGTGTTGTGACTACAGGACTGTTGTCCAATTTTTCTTTGATGAAGTGTCTCTATCAATCTTTGTGTTTTGTCCTGTCAAATTGGACTGGATTATGGGCAATATTAATAACTGAATTGTTATCACAAAACAGTCTCATAGTTCCTTCATAATTTACTTTGAGGTCATAAAGAAAATCTTCATCCATAACACCTGACATATACTGTGTGCCATAGCTTGAAATTCTGCTTTGCATTGGACATAGCAACTAAATTTTGCTTCTTACTCCATGTTATTAGATTTCATCCCAGAAACATACCCAGCATAGTCTAAATTTGTGTATACCTCCATGGACAATGTACCTTCTCTCTCTCTTGAACAACAATCCTTTTCTAGGACTTGCCTTCAATGATCTCCCAGGTTGAGTTTATCTATAATGCCATCATCTCCTTTGTTGTAAATACAGTTGATATTTAGGCTAGAAAAAATTATCTTTCAGTTTATCCTTCAGATAGCATTTGATCCAGCTGCTTCCATCACATGTAGTTCTCACTTACATGTTCCAAATTTTCAATCCTGCTTCCATCACAACAGGATCAAATGCTATTTTCATGTTTGGTAGACAACATGTTATAATACGGTTTATCAATTTCTTTCCTAGTCCCTAGAGGAGAATTCGAAGGTAGTCAAGTGCATCCCAAGACACCTTTAAGGTACATGGATTGCTTCTCCATCCCACTACTCCCCTGAAACCCTTCTCTTTACATGCCTTCTATGACACTGCTTGGCTCAGTGGTCTAGATAACAGAATATTTTCATAAAGTTCTTCCATCTACCTAGGATCTAACCTCAGTTCTTGGTGATCCAAGAAATATTGTCCCAGCATCCAGATCCTGTACTAAAACTGAATACAGAAGTTTAGTCAATACTGCTGATAAGATCATGTAGATCCAAACTCTACTTCAAGAGTTAAAAGTCTCAGTGCTCACCCCTTGTTATTTTTTGTGGCAAAGACAATTCACTGTTTCCCTCTTTCACAACTCAGTGCTTCAACTAAGCACATGGAGTTGGACTAGTCTTTTGTCCAAGAGAGGTCATAAAGAGTTCACTAAGTCTCATTCAGCCTATCATTTTGTGAGTTACACAACAAACTCATTTTTTTCTCCATCCTCCTTGAATCTGAGGGGGGACTATTAGCATAATTACTGATATAGTAGTTACTGAAGTCTGTTACATAATACTAGACTTGTGCTGAGTTGGCTAGATTGTTACTGCACCTATTAGGTAGTTGAGTTATACAGTTGGCTCCCTCCCTGATTCTCAACCTATAAATGTACTATTTCTAGTCTGCATTGCAAAACTAGTTCATTCATTCAGCCATTTCCACTTTCCACCAATATAATACTCTCAAATTCTCCAAAATTTCTCTGAACATTTTCTTTCCCCTTTCCCCTCATTTTGCAACACTTTCTAACACACTATTGATTCATATCACAGAGAAATAACACTTCTAAATTGTATTTAGAAAATCCCTCTCATCAATAGTATCAAAAGCTTTGAAGTTATTGTTAAAGAATAGAAGAATGGACCAAAAACTGTTTGTCTGTCTAAATACAACATGGATGAGAGTTTATATAGGCACAATAGATTAATTACAATTAATCAGAGGAGATATAGTTTCCTTTAAATCAAAAATAATATTGCTAAATGTTTTATTTCCTGAAGTACATCATACTCTATTTCCTTATAAATCAAATGTGCCCAGCTTGCTACAAATGTGACTAATCCTTGGTCCCCTTTGAAACTTAGTGAAGATGTTAACCAACTAATCACTAGAATTGACGAAACTTGTAGTAGCGTCTCTAGACTCAAATTTTTCTCTTATAAAATGACAATAAACTTTAATATGTTTGGTCCTTTCGTGGAATATAGGATAAGAAGCAATAAATAAAGTTGTCTGGTTGTCACATATGATAGTCATTTGTGACTCCCCTTCAAATTTGAACACTTTGAGAAGTTGCTTCATTCATATGAGTTCACACGTCACTAATGTCATGACCCTATATTCTACTTCGGCACTTGATCTTGCTTCAACATTTTGCTTCTTGATTTTCTAAGATACCAAGTTGTCTCCAACTAAAACATAATATCTTGAAGTGGAGCATCTGTATCACTAAGTGAGTCAACCCAATCGGCATCTAAGTATCCAACAATTTGGATGTGCCTCTTATCTTCATAAATGAGACCTTTTCCAAGAGCATTCTTAATGTATTTCAGGATCCAAGTAACTGTTTCCTAATGTTATTGGCAAGGTGAGTTCAAAAATTGATTTACCACACATACTGCAAAGACAATGTCTAAATGTGTCACAGTGAGACAGTTCAACTTCTCAACCAACCTCCTGTATTCTCTTTGATCTGAGGAAGGCCCCCTTTAATTAGGTACCAATTTGACACTCGGATCCAAAGGTGTCAACTGGCATAGCATTTAATAAGTTAGTTTCTTCTAGGATGTCAAGAGCATATTACCTCTGTGAAATGACCAATCTAACCTTGGATTGAGCAACTTTGATACCCAGAAAATACCAAGTTTACCAAATCTTTAGTCTGGAATTGGTGAGCTAGATATTGATTCAGATTAAAATGTCATCCTGATCACTATGTGAGATAACAATGTTATATACATAGACAATAAGGTAGATGCATCTTCTAAGGAAATGACGACAAAAGACAAAGTGATTAGCCTCACTACGCATCATCCCAAATTGTTGCACAACATCCCAAAAGCGATCAAACCAAACTTGAGGAGACTGTTCAAGTCCATAGAGATTCATTCTTGTAAAGTCATAGAATGTTTAGTAAAGGTGAGAGCAAGGTCATGGGATTGAGTGAGACGAGTGACAAATAGTAAATTAAAAGGGCATTCATATACAAAAAAAAAACAAAATGAAAATAAGTGATGGAAGTGGATGAGTAGTACCAAAGCCTAAAGCTTGTGTCTGAGTACCATTGGTAGAGGTGATGGAGGAAAAAGGGCCATTTGTAGAAATTAAAGAGAAAAGAGAATGATTACTAGTTATGTGATCAGATGCACCAAAACCAAGTACCCAAGGACCTAGGGAAGGAGATTGAGAGAGACAAATAAAAGATTTACCAGTGTGAGTCACTGAAGCAATAGCACTAGGAGTTTGGCGACTTTCATACCAACAAAGAAATTCCTCATGGGTAGGAGGAGTTATATGAGGCTAATCAACTAGCAGTGAAGGGTCACAGGTGGATTAGTAGTGGATGCATGAGCAAAATTGGTTGGACGAGGGAGTTTACCATGCAACTTCCAACACTAATAATGGTATGACCATTACAATGATAGTGGTCATACTTACATTTACTTTTGGAGCTAGAGGAGCCTGTGCATGAGCATCTAGAATTACTATTCTGAGAGGCAAGAGCAGAAGCAAGAGTAGGTGATTAAGTGGCAGATTTGGGTGGAATCTAGAGAAGTGCAAAAGAGGCATACATCATTGTCAAGGTCACAAGTGATTCAAGAATTTAATCACGTGTAGCAGAGTACCCCAAGGGCAAGCCATAAAGGACCAAAGTTATAAAGAAGATGTTGCAATTTTCTAATTCCTTCTTCACCTTGGCTGGATTGGATGTTGCAAGAGGCAAAAGTTCATTGTAGTCATGCAGAGCTACATGAACACGGCCAAGATAAGCAGACATAGGGCCACCAAAACGTCGAGGAGCAAGCAACGTTATAAGATCTTGGCACACACTATATAGGCATTGAGTGTCATTGATGTAGAAAGCACAAGACTTACTCCAAATCGATTCACAAGTTTCATGAGGCCGAAAAATTGATTTGAGAAAGGGGTGAATCATTGATTTGAGAACACTGCATAGTTGGGCATCAATTTTTTGCCACTGCTTACACTTCGCCTCACATATGGAATCTATAAAAGTAGTGAAATGGGATTTGTATCCCAACCCACCAATCTACAAATCAATCTTAGAGGCTCAGGTATAGTAGTTAGAACCATTCATTTTCTCAATAGACATGGGCATGTTGGAAAAGATGATAGGCTTTGTCTTGGGAAGCGGAATAGAGGTGTTGGACGTTATGTCAGGTGAACATGCAAAACAGTACCTACATAGAAAGCAAACTATTTGGAGAGAGAAAAGAGGGCCAATCACCAAAGCACGTCCAATGAAACTTCAGGGATGGGGTTTCTCATAGGCGAACACAACGCTGACAATCGCTGGTCAATTTGGTGAATCACGCTCCACCACAAGGCGTTGTTTGATGTAGGAAAAAACAAGCGTGTGAAAGCATGTGAAAGGTCAAATGCCGATGCGACCACTGAAGGAAGACCGATGTAGAGAAGAGTGAACTGGAAAAGATACATGGTTCGATAAAAAAATTCCTCCGAGGACAGTGGGTCCACCATGCAAGCACAGTTTTCAAGAGGCTCTATATACCATGTTAAAGAATAGAAGAAGAGACTTAAATGAATTGAAAACCATGTCTGAATACAACACAAATGAGAGTTTATATAAGCACAATAGATTAATTACAATTAATTAGAAGAGATATAGTTTCATAAAAAATAATATAACTAAATGTTTTATTTCCTTAATTACATCATACTCTATTTCCTTATTTTCAAGGGTCATATTTGCAGAAGATAGAAGCCACATGACTAACCAAGTAAAGCAATGAATATAGTGGTAAAACCCAAGTCCAATAGAGGAGGAAGGGGAACAGGAAGAAGGAGCACATATTAGACATTAGAATCTGAGGTTAAGCTATGTACATACCTTTGAAGTACAGGCAAGACATTTTCTATATACCAATCAGCAGTAGCTTGAACAGGTGCAGTTTTAATTCTAGTAGCTCTTATGCCTGTGCCATAGTACTCTCTTGTGCTCCAAGAGTAGTCACTAGGAAGCTCCTTCACTATGGACACTTCATCATGGAGGACATCAATAAAGTGATCCACATCAAATATATCTGCAAATGAACTGCAGAAACACAACAATTTCACATGAACGGGAACTTACCAGTTTGTAAATTAAACATTTAAAGGTTGAAAAAATAGCAGACTCTGGATATACCTTGAATCTTGCCAGACAGGGTTCACTTCAAAATGTGGGATCACCAATGTCGCATTCAAAATCTTAGCAACAGCAACAGCATCACATATCTTTCAAAGAGAAAAAGAGGGAGAATGATATTAGACAAGTGATCAAGTTTTGACTTTTGAGGCTAATACCAATGAGATACACCATAAAACATTTTTTTTCCACTTTATCTCTTTGATCAAATTATACCCTTTCAACACAATCTCATTCGTTCACATACCCCCATCTTCTGCTGGTTCAACCCTCCATCAAGGAAAACCTGGAGATAGCCACGTGACTTTTCAGGTCGTGCTGCAAGGAATTATAAGCATAAGGAAACATGTAAAATATCAGACACTGCTGACGGACAACACAACCCTCAATTTCAAGAGAAATAAATGTAAAATGCATAAAAGAAAAACAAATCAATATACAATGTGAACTCACAAGGTGGTTTTGGACGCTCAGTACAAGGTTTCCATCCTTGGAAAGCCAAGGGAGACCAGAGACTAGTTTGTAGTTCAACAGACTGAAAATAAATAAACAATCGGTAATCTTGAAACAACTAGATATACAAAAAGCATGTCAAATCAACCCAATTATTAACATTTAAATTAAATTATCATTATGATCATGAATTGATTAACGTGCACTCTATACTCACCGTTTGGCGTTGCAAAGCACCCTCTAGCAAAGCCACATGCATAGGCCTTGGAGCATTCCACTCCTGCAATGGCAATTCATTGATTCCAAAGTAAAATTAATCTTTCTTTTTTCTTGTTTCGCATAGAGAAGTCACAATTAATTGACAAACTTAAGGGAGGAAAAAATAAAAATAAAAGATGAAAATTAGGAGTTACAGAAAACATAGAAGGCGAAGCACGACCCAAAGGTTGGAAAAGATTGGGAAAGAAAGGCGGCAAGAGAATGACAAAAACCACCGCGAATGCGGATTTTTGAGAGTGGTTTAGTTGGGTGAAAATCTGAAGCTTCATTGTTCATACAAAAGAGTTTCACTAGGGCTTTAAACGATGCGTTTCTTCACCCGATCAACTCAGAAGATGTTGCTCCCTTAGCTTCATTGGATTCCTCTTCATCTGCAGGTCAGGGATCCAATTCTGGAGCCTTCGGGCTTTTATGGGTAATAATAGATATTAAATAATCAAATCTATCACCCAACGGCATACGAACTTTGTTTTACGAGGATTTTGAAGATTAATGTGGTATTAACCATGATTCCTTTTGAGATCAAATATATTTGCAAAAATATTTTAAATATTATTAAAATGGACAAAATATATTTATGATTTTTCTAAAAATTTGAAAGTTGAATTTTAATCTCCTTAAAATATACAATTTTTTTATTAAATTAATTGAATAAGACATATGAATTGTTATAAACTTCTTGTATATATTTTTATTTTTATAAATAAAAAATTATTTTAATTTTTATTTATTTTATATTTTTTTAATATTGAAATGTCTATAGTATTTTATATAATGTTTTTGACGAAAAATAAATTTTTAAAATTAAAAAATAAAATTTTTAAAAATTAAAATTAAACTTAATTTAAAAAAAAAAAACACAAAAATATATTTTATCTTAATAAAATTAAGACTTATATTTACTTTCATTTCAAACATGGAAAACACGAATAACTTGAGACGTGCATGATCAATGTCCTAGAGGATTTATTCAAGGTATCCACTCAAACCTCCCAGATTATTTAATTAGAAATGAAGAGTCATGGACAAATGTTCTTGGCTTAAAAATTGCTTGGAGAAGTAGATATCATTATTTCGGGATCTTCTGATATTCAAATGTTACAATTATATAGCTTGCCCAACAGCAGTTGCAATAGTTGTCACCTGTGTTTTCTATTGGCCAATGCTATTGAAGAAGTCTATAAAATAACGAAAAGGTTTCTATTTGTACACAAAACAAACAATCAGGCAGTCTGGTATCTTCATGATCCATATCAATCTTCATGAGTTAATCAAGTATTGTCAATTCCTTTTTATAAATTAAAAAAGTTAAGTGTGTGTCAAATAGAAATTAAATCATAAACACGGGATAGTTTTAATTTACTTAATATTTTTTCATTTGTGCACACTCCTACAGAAGCTAATAATAAAATAACAAATGGTTTGACTCAATATAGCCTGCATATGGAGCAAAAATTAGAATTTTTTACTTTCCTCCTAGTTTATTTCTAATACCTTAATGATGGATATTGCTTGTATTGTCTTTCTTAAGAGTTTTTAGTTACTTTGTTTTGTTGGGGCTCACAGGCCATTTCATCCACCAAAAAAGTTATCATCCTATGTTATAAGAAATTGATTCTTGTCTAATTAATTTGACACAACTTGCTTATAAAAGAAAAAATGGACACATCTAGGTTGAAAGCTAACTTACAATAAATTTGGCCAGCTAGAACCTTAAAGTTATCATAATTGATTAAATTTGTCTTTTTACATGCAGATAAACATTCATATTTTTCAAGTAAAAAATCATTTTAAATCTTTAATATAAACTAATTTAATTTTTATATAAATTAAGTAAATAACTTATTTGAAATTCCATTATATAAGTAAATTTAGAAAAGAACGGACTTGAACAGCACAGCTTTCATATGGGTTGAGTACCTGAGTTTGACCAACAATTATTAATTTGAATTGTGATTAGCCTCATACAAACCTCAATTGGCATCCCTAATTGGCAGTTCAATTTAATAAACCTTGGTGTACTGTGCTAGAGAAGACTTATATTCTGCAGCTATTAAAAAATAAAATACTTCTATACTGCATGATTATTAGTAATAGATCCTTTTTTTTTTCTGGAGTGTTGGAGTAATATATCCTCATCATCAAAACAATGAAGAGTTAACTAGTTATAGTTACTACTAGCTGACTAATAAATGATAAGTAAAGATTGAACAATTAATTTTTATCACACTGCATATCTTTTTTATTATTATTATTATTTCATACCACACTGCATATCGTGTGTGCCGTGCCCTAATTGTGTACGAGAAATGCTGTTTCTTACAAAAAATAAAAATAAAAAAAATAGCACAAAGTGATATCCGAGCGTGATTCTAGATTTTCGACAAATTAATAATTTTCTCTTTTTTTTATCTTTTAAATAACTAATAAATTACTTACATATAAATTCGTGTATATGCGGACCGTATCTTTTCATACCAAATAACATGGTTGCTTAGTTTCTTATGTATACAGTGTAATCAAGCTTAGATATAAGAATGTATCACAGTGAAGAAGTACTAAAATGAATTTAATTAATGTTGCCGTGCACGATTAACAAGATAGTCAGCATATATAATGACAACCTTTTTATAGAACAAAAAAATCCAACAACGTTTCTTTCACTTGGGGCTATTTGCAAAAGACTGCGTCCGTACAATACTGAAAATTTTATAATCTTCTATTTCAGCCATTTTTGTAGAAAATTATTTGAAAAATAATCAATATATTTGAATTATAGGCTGAAATACGCTAAAAAGTTTTTTTTTTAATAATAAGTCATTCTTATGCATCTAAAAATTTTAAGTTTGCGATTATATTTAACAACTTTTTTTTTACTAAAAACTGCTATCTTCAAATTATTCTCAAATTTCCTAAAAGTTTTTTTTCTTTTCAGTTTTTTTCCCAATAGCCTCAAAAAAATTTCGTAATTTATTATGTAAAAACTGATTTTTTTTGTTGTATCTAAACAAAGCTAATTATCTTAAAATTATTTTTTAATAAACTTATTCAAATAAAAACTAATTCTAATTATAACAATAATCAATAATCAATATTATTAAGATAATTTAATTTCGACAATTATCTTAAACACATCCTTCTGAATGGCACCATTGCAGAGTGTTAGAAAGTGAGGAGCAGATATATGCAGAGAAGTTCAAAATGGCTGTGGATTCACCAATTAGCAATGGCTTCCTTGGCAAGATAAACAGTCTAAGAGTAAAGCTTTTTACAAGAGCATCATATTTACTTTTAAAAACCTGCTTCAAGTTTCCAACGATAAATTGACTCCTGTGATTTGAGACATATATGGTTGAAAATCAAGAACAAGATATACCATAAATAAGAGGTATTGAGTGTGCTTTACAACTCACTCTAATAGCCCAAGTTACTTTTATCAAAATAAGTTTGTTTATTTTAATAATTATTAATTATTTTTATAAGTTGTTTCAACTAATTTATAGTCTATAAACTATTGCTTTTATTTTTATTTTTTTCTTCATTAATTTATCATCCAATTTATTACATTTTAGGTACATACTGTTAATGTTAAATAACATTATTCTTAGCATTTAAGAAAATTTCTAGGGAACTTCTCTAAAATTAATTATAATAACTTCACCTAAATCTTACTTATTTTAGAAATTATAATTGCTTTTCACATACGTTTCTTATTTTATTATTTGTAAGGATAATACATGTACACATAAAAATAAAATGTCTAATTTTTAAAAAATAAAGAGCTTAAATATAATCATTGCTAACTTAAAAAAGTCAATGTAAGTATACTTATGTTTTATCAGTTTCCAGAAATTTTTTACTGAAGATTAATCTTTGTACAAAAGGAAGGAAAGTGTTATTTTTCTTTTATATAACAAGGAACGTATTATTGTTTCCACAGAAAAGGAGGAAAACTTAGGGGCCGTTTGGTTTCAACGTTTTCTGTTTTCATTTTTAAAGAAAACAGAAAATAAAATTGAAAATATGTTTATTTTTAATTTTAGAAAATATTTTCTTTGAAAATATTTTAAAAAAAGACTTAAATTTAAAAATAAAAAATCAACGTTTTCAGTATTTCCAAAAACACACCATTTGAAAATGCGGTACAGTAATGATTTGATCTTTCTACTTTCTTTTATTTGGTTTTTCGTAATCTAGTTCATTCCTAGACTTGATATAAGATATTATATTAAAAAAATGAAAAAGAAGAATGTTTTCTATCTTGTGTTACAAAATGTTATTTACATTCGTAATTCAATTATTTTATTTACACACGTAATCCAATTAACTGAAAATATTATATAATATTTATTATTTATTCTAAATAAAGACATATAGTATATATTACACAAAGTAAATTCAATTGATTGTTAATATTGTAGAATAATTAATATAAATAAAAATTATTCTTTATTTTTTTACACAATTATTATATAGATTTGTAATTACATATGTTATATATTAATATTTAATTATTATTGTTAAATACTATTTATCAAGTATGTTAAATATTTATTGTGATTAAATATTGATAGTTATTTTTTAAGACAAATAATATTGATTATAGTTAATTTTTTTTGTGAGACTTAATATGTAATGTTAGTTATATTTATATTTTTTATTTATTTTAAAAAAACAATACAATAATTTTAATATTATTGAAGATATATATTATAGATTTATTACTCAAAACTT
>JAMLFT010000602.1:0-39399 GCA_026544285.1 Pachyrhizus erosus | reverse complement strand
TAATAATAATAATAATAATAATAATAATAATAATAATAATAATAATAATAATAATAATAATAATAATAATAAAAGTTGGAAAAATGAAAAAGGAAGGGCTGAGATTTGAACCTAGACCTTGGGAGAAGAAGGAGACGCGAAGACCAACTAAGCTACAAGCCAGTTGTGTTATATTGTGCTAAACTACATATAATTAGAATAACAAATCAAAGAAATGAATAAAAGAATGAAGAAGAGGAAAAAGAGGGTTGAGGAGGATTGGAACCCATGCTCAGGAGTAAGGAGGAGTTAAGAGGAGAGTGTAAGTGTTATTGAGACCGGTAGACGCATTGTTGGCAAATTAAGGAAATAATATGCATGTATGTTTTTCCTTCACCACTACTGAAATTGTTGAGTGAGCTTCTTCAGTGTCGAGCTTCCCTGTCGCCCAACCTAAGGGGGAGCTACGCCTGCTCTTGTCGACCTATGCCCATACGCTACAAATAAAATAAACCAAAAATGGAATGAAGAAACGCTATATAAAGAAGCCAAATTCCAAGAGGAATTCTCCACAGATTCTAATCTCTTTTCCTTATTTCTGTCCACAAATAGCTTTGTTTCGATCCTAGCTCCAATCTAGTTTGATTAATTTGGCAAAAGGGAGGAAGAATTGGGAATTCATAATGATGCCGAAGAATTTAAAAACTTCGTCAAAACTTTAAAATTCAGGTAGACGGGTCTCTATCCTTCGATTTTTCTCTACTAATTAATTTTTTGAATGCTAATTCTATGATAAACCTCTAAATTAATGAAAACATTAATAATTGATTGGATTTGAAATTTTGAAATTCTTCCTCCGTCGGCCATTGCTGAAAATCTACACTTTAGTACAATTTATTTAATTACAAATTGAATTGTGCTTCGAATCGTTACAAGAACTTGATTTACCAATAGAATGAATAGATGGAAATTGAATTTATAAAGAAGACATTGTAAAAATCATTGTAAAATATTAAACAAAACATAAGTCGATTTTTTTTTCTTTGTCTAAACCATGATGAGTTAATTAACATAGGCAGAGAAGAGAAGGTTAGAAATAGGGGAGAGGAAAAGAAGAAAAGTGAAGAAGAAGAAGAAGAAGAAGAGTGAGTGGCAGAAAAAGAGAGAGAGAAAGAAATAAAGAAAGAAAGAAAGTAGAGAAAGAAAGTAGGAAGAAAGCGAAAGAAAGAAAAGGTAGAAAGAGAAAGTAGCGAAAGAAAGTAGGAAGAATGAGAAACATAGAGAGAAGGTAGAAAGAAAAAGTAGAGAAAATAAAAGGAGAGAGAGAGAAAGTAGAGAGACAGGGTAGAGAAAGAAAGTGAAAGAGAGAGAGAGAAAGAAAAAGTAGATAGAGAAAGAAAGAGAAAAGGAAAGAGGAGATAGAGAAAGCAAAGAAAAGGAGAGAGAGAGAGAAAGTGGAGAGAGAAAGAAATAAAAAGAGAAAGAGAGAGAAAAATAAATAAATAAATAAATAAATAATAAGTAACTGATAATTTGCAATTTAATAATAAATGAATTTCTATTTTTTTAATGTTATCAAATGATTTTCCTCCTTTTACTGCATCATGAAAAATATCTATTTAATGTATGAAATTGTTAGGACATGAGAATTAATCTTATCCTTCTTTTCTATTAATTATTATTGTCTATTGTAGAATCAATGTTTTAAATTTGTAAGATTGATTGTTTGACTTTATTGAGGAATTGTGTGATAAAGCTATAAAAATGATTACCTCTAGCAGGCAATACTTACATAAGGAAACCCTAGGTTAGAAGATGAATTTGTGACTTATGAAATGTCACAAGTTTCAGTACTGTTTGATAACTTTTTTTAATGAGTATTATTGACAAGGGAAAAGATGAGGCAAGATCCTTAAACGCCTCATCGATTAAGGAAAAGTAATCTCAATAATTGAATTTAATACCAAGGGAATCGATTGCTAGAATATTGGGGGTAGCTGTCAATTTAAATTATGTGTGTAAATTAAGATGGGAGAAATGCATGGTTGACTACAAAAGGTACTTGAGAAATGTACGCAGACTCAATTGAGACCTTGGGGTAGATAGGGTGTCAAGTTACGAGCGAATTTAAAGATACAAGGTGTCAAAGAACCGACTTTGAGTTCCCAACAAAGTGGAACATTGCCATGTTCGGTTAAGGGTATCTTGATCTGGGTACCTGACAGGATATGTACTTTCGATCGTCACCTAAAATGCAGACGTAGATTTTTAGGGTTTAGGGTTTAGGGTACCTGTTGAGGTACTTCACCATAGCCAGATTCGTTACAGTGGACAAAATAACAAAAAAAATGAATGATATTTATATCTACCGTGGTACCCCCGCATTTTCATGTTTAGAAAACACTAAAAACAATCTTTTTTTTTTTGTCATTTTCAATTTTAACATGTATGCTGACAATATTGTCGAAAAAATATTTCCTAAAACATAACCAAACACATTTTCTTTATCATTTCCTATTTTCAATGAAAATGAAAATAAAAAATGAAGAAACCACAGTGCTCTAATTTTTGTGAAAGACATTTTTTTAAAAAACAAAAAATGTATCTGTTCGAAGAGCAGTCCCTTGACAAAAAAACCAGGCCCGGCCCATTTACAAAATTCACTCAACACCGTTTGCCCACGCCGGACGTTTGAGCGCAGTGCGGTTTTCTTCATTCTTCATTTGAACACAGTAACCCTCTCTCTCTCTCTCTCTCTCTCTCTCTCTCTCTCAGTTACACTCACCCGTTCACAGCCATACCCAAAACTCTTCTTTCCCCTTAACCTTCAATCCTTCACGTTTTATATATCCAATTCTCCTTCTTTGGACGCAAGCTGGTTCCATTCCAAATTGACTCTATTTCTCGTTAATCATTCTTTTCTCATCCGTATTCATTTTTCACATCAATTCAATATTATAATTATACTCAATATTGGTTTATCAATCAGAAATTTCAGCCTTGGAATCTCAACAGAGAAAATTCAAAAAACATGGAGAATTCCCAAGACCAACCACTCCCTCCAGGCGTTCCTTCGTGGCCAAACTATGCCCATGCCGCTCCTTCACCTCAATACCCTTTCCAACAAGGAACCCTCTCTCACTACGGTCAAGCCTTAGCCTCAGAGGCCATTCCCAATGTTACACGAACTGAAAAACATGAAGAAAATAAGTTCTCCAATTCTAACCATGTTGAGAACACTAAAGTGGATGGTGCCACAGCGAGTGTTTCCAACACGGCTTCCAATTACTATGGAGCACAGTTAAATGGCTCGCACGACATTGATGTTGCTGCTCAGGATGCCGTGCTGCGTGAACAAGTATGTTGCTATCTCTTGTGCATTAAGATAATTAGTTTCCTTGACCATTGTGAAACATTGAGGCTGCAATAGTAGTTGTGTTAATGCTGCAATAGTAGTTGTGTTGTGTTGATGCTGCGGACCCTGTTTTAAAACCTTGCCCTCGAGTTTAAGTTTACATCTTTTGTTCGGTGATGTTTTACTTGATTGTTCTGATTGCTTTGGAATTATCTTGACTGATGGGAAATTGCGACCCATCCTTGACATTGTTGCAATAGTAGTTGTGTTGATGTTGTGCATTCTGTTTTAAAATCTTGCTCTTGAGTTTAAGTTTACATCTTTTGTTTGGTGATGTTTTACTTGAAATTGTTCTAATTGCTTTGGATTTGTCTTTACTGATAGGAAATAGCGACGCAAAATGTCATAAGGAGTCAAAGGTATGTATTGATTTTCATTTTCCATTACCCAATTTTGTGGAATGCTTTCTTGAAATGTTAGTGGTTTGAGATTGTGGGAATTACTGAGTTACATGTATGTGTTGTGCCACTGTAGAGAGGGAAGAACTGTGACTTCACCTACCAAGGATAATTTTGATGTGTTCTCTGAGCGTCGTGACCCCAATGCTTTGAAGGTGCGTGTGTGATGAACACATGGTTGGGTTTAATTTTATTTTTATGAAGAGTATGAGAGTTAGACAGAATGCAATCCTGTTTTCAATTCCTTTATTTTTAAAAATAGGAGCATTTGTTGAAAATGGCCACGGAGCATAGGGCTGAAATGGCTGTGAAGCGTGGGAAAGCTGCACGTTCAGAAGAAGGTATGTAGATTAGTAACTTTAACCAAGAGTGTTTATTTCAATGATAATGTAGCATTTTACTTCCTTTTCCTCCAGTTCAATAATGTAGTATTAGGTGACTTAATTTTATTGGTGGAGTGGTTATTATTATTACTTCATCGTTATAGAGTGTAAATTATGAAATAATAAATCCAGATCCAAAATATTGGTTTTTAATAATAAATGAGATATTGTGAAGAAACCAGGGGAGAGGACACCTGAAATAAGTGATGAAAATAGAGGAAGGGATTTTGAAATGAGTTCCATCAACTTGATACAAGTATACTACAGAAAAGAAAAACTCTCCTTGAGGTTGATGATACCACTTCAATAACATGTTGCACGGGGAAAGGAAAAAGGAAAAGCAAGAAAGACAGTTAATATGTGTACCCTTCTAGAATTTGGGCTGACCTCAATGGCCTAGGTTATTACCAATCTCTTTGGCCGACCTCGGTTCTTAAGCCCAAACACACATTAGGTTAGGATATTCCCTTACAAGTTTATCCTAACCTAATGTGTGTTTGGGACAGTAAACGACTTAATTAAGTGCTGATCATGTAATTTATAAGTTGTTTCTATAATTGAAGAGGAAGTAGGGTTAGATTGTTTCCATACAAGTTGTAAGTATTTTTCACAAGCTATCCTGAAGAGCTTATTGAAATAAGCTAAAAATGGCTTGTGAAACATATCATAGCTATTTTTCATAAGCTCTCCCAAATACTTACACAAGTGCTTATGCCATAAGATAAGCCTAAATAAACTGTAAGTAAGCTCCTCCAAACACATAACTAGCACTATTGTTTACACTAATAATTCCATCAAGTACTCATAACCCTATTATTGTAACAATGTTTAATATCTTTGTACACCAAATAAAAAAACATGGTTGAAATTAGATTATTGAGTACTGCTTGATATTTGAGTTGAGTTACATATGAATATAAGTTTACATAAAGGATGTAAGGACATAGATAATATTTTTCTTTCCTTACTGCTAATCAATGGTACTACTTACTGTTTTTCTTCATTGTATAATGGATAATTCAGTTCTCTTGTGTTCATTCTTTCCCATCCCATTTATGTTGAGTGATGAAAACATTATGCTAGGGCATTTATACCACATTACACTTTGTGTTCAACATTCATAACCTTCAAATCATGGAGGGGGATGGGAAAATATGGTCTACAGTAGCTAGGTCTGTGATCTGATTGCATTTAAGAGAGGGGAAATAAACCTTGATATAAATAAAGTAATTTTGGGTGTGGTTTTATCATTAAAGCACCCTGTTTTCATATTTCTATAACATCACCCATTCACTGTTATTGGTTAATTTCATCTATGATTGTCTTTTAATTGTAGAGAATTCATATAGTTTCTTTAGGATTATATGCATTTTGTATCAGGTAACACAGAAATAGGTAATGGCTATGGTGTACCTGGTGGAGGTGCCTATTATGATGCTCCAAAACTTATTACTACTGCAGGTAAATATAGTTTCAAAATTATTTTACTCATGCTGCAGCCTTCTTTAGAACTGCAATAAGTGAGCCATTGAGTATACGTTGACTTTGTTGCTTCTGGAACTGTTAAGTAGGTAACAATACTTTCAGTCAGTCTGAATCTACACTCGATGCATGTTCAGAACAAAAACCTGCAGCTAAAGAATTGCCTGAGTACCTCAAGCAGAGGTTGAGAGCTAGGGGTATTCTTAAAGATGATACATGTACTGCAGATCTTGTAAGAATATTGATCTTAGTTTATATTTGCCATAATGATTTATTTTCTCCCCTCCTCCACCAGTTTATGTGTTTATCTCATTCCAAATGTTGTGCTGCAAAGTTGATTTGGGTTTGAACTATGTGATATTGTAGCTTTTAAAACTACATTTTAATTTATAATTCTATTTATGTTTCTCATGTGCTTAGGTGTTTTACAGTATATTATTTTCAACCTGTTCAAATACCTTACAGATTACATGTTTGAGTTTCAGAAAGGCACTGCAGCTGAAGTTCTGGAAAAACAAAAGTTGCCTCCAGGATGGGTATGTATCACTTGTTATAAAGTTTGCCTTTAGATGGATAATTTTTTCGCACACACCTTTAGCTATTCTAAATCTCCTCATCAGTCTTGGACTTTCTTAAATTGGATCCTAGGTTTGATCCAAAGAAAAAACAATAGAATTAAGATTTGGGTGTGTCACAGCTACTACATATTTAGTCATCACCACAATCCTGTGTATATCTTTTCGAAAAACAAAAAAGAAGGTAAAGGAAGTCATATTGACTGAAAGTTTTGATATTTGTATTGATTATGGAAGAATGAGGACACTTTAGTCTTGACAAACAACAAATCAGATGCTAGGTTTTACTTTGTACCCTGCCAATGAAATAATCCTTGTTTAAAGATAGAGTTTCATGATTAGGTTTGAAGGTATATATAGTTAATGTTATCTTATTTCGCATTATAAGTTTGAATGATGAGCAGATTTCTATCTTTTCCTTTTTAGGATTTTTAATTTTATTAATACCTTTCTGCTTCTAGCTCATATGAATTACTAATTTTCCTTGTAGGTGGAGGCAAAAGATCCCGGAAGTGGGGCATGTTATTATTATAATGATGGTACTGGGAAGAGTCAATGGGAAAAACCTCAAGAATCTTACTTAACCGAGCAATCACCATCATCTTCACATCTTCCAGAAAATTGGGTGGAGGCATTGGATGAAACAACAGGTTCAGCACATAAAATATCATGTGGTTGCATCTGGTCTTTTTATGAGTTCTATTTATTATATATTCTAACATCAAAAGGAGTCTATAATGAGTACATCAATGGTACTGGTTTAGAATTAGAGAAATAATGGCTACAAGTGTTCCTAGTCTTCTATTCCTATCTTTGTTAAATCCTCCTGCCCCAAAAAAAAAAAAAGAAACATATTCACCTTGTCCTCAAGGTGAATTGTAGTAGGGGAGAACAAGGTTAAATGGGGTCCTACTGACTTTTGTTGAATGTTTATATGTATTTTTATATTTATTTTCTTATCAGTCAATCAATCCCTTTTTTCTTTTCTATTGTAGCTGGACTTTGTTTCATATATATATATATATAAAGCTTCAACTGAGTGAAACAGACTCAAGCTTTACAAAATATTTTCAATCTTCAAATTTAAGTTGGTATCAGAGCAGGTATGATCCTATTATGTAGTCCTAGTTGCGGTTTGCCAGAAATCGTTGTCCACCGTCATCTGCGGGCTACCTTATTTCAAGTGAGTCTAGGGGTGGAAACACCTTGCCGAGTGCAACCTAACCCAACCAATATCGGGTTGAATCGCCAATCCGTGTGACCCTATGTACCTCTTGTGTCTTCACTTTGTCAAGCATGTGCACTTCACGTGCTGCCCCAAATGCCTTAGAACTTCTTCGCGACACCACCACCATACTCATTTGAGCTTCCTTACTTCATTTCGAGGCTTGTTTGGTTATTTTTCTCGTGTTTGGTTGGTGGGTTCAATGACGCTCTTTCTTCTTTCTTTGTGTTTGGTCTCTGTTTTGTGAGTACTACGACAACCACTAGTTCAACATGGTCTATCTTTGGAACTCTCACCATTACTAAAGAGAAACTCAACAGTAAAAATTATCTTTCATGGTCAGCCTTTGTGGAACTGTGGTTCCTTGGTCAAGGGTATCATGATCATCTAGAGAAAGAGGCCAGTGAGATATCAAGTGAAATTAGGGTCCAATGGCAAAAGCTTGACTTTTAGCTTTGTGTAGTGTTTCATGACAGTTAGTTGAACCCAATATTTTAGGGACACTTAGAATATTCAAAACTTGTTGCACTAGTTAGAAGAAAACTCAAAATATTTTTGCTAATGATGTTCAAATATTGTATGATTCAGCCAACAAGTTGACTTTTCTCAAGTAGACTAATCATGATATGATCTCACATGTTCAAGATCAAGCTACAGTAGAATAATTAAAGATGTTCCTAGAGGCTGATTCCTTGGTGGGGATAAAACAAAAACTTGATAGCCTATATATGATTCTGATTATGCGGACTTTGCATTTAGATTTTGATCATATTTGTGATCAAATTCTGACTGGTCATGAAATTCTTTCCATGGACAGCCTAGTCACCAAACTTTTATGTTCCTACTATGGTAAAAAATGAAGGTACAACTAAAAACCGTTGAAACCTCTACAATGGTGACAACTTATGGAAGAAGAGGTTGTGGCCATTGAGGAGGACGTGGTGATAGAGGTAGACATTCTCAATGTACATACTACAAGAGAATGAGTCATACCTAAGACACTTGCTATTCCTTGCATGATTTTCCTGATAAGGCAACACATGTATCTAAATTTGAAAAATATGAGCTAAAGTTTTCTGACGAAGAGTATCAATAATACTTGAAGCTGAAATCCAACAACCAAGCCCAATCATCTTCAATGCCAAGTGTCTCAACAACTTGTATTTTTAAATCTATGGAAGGTTAAAGTCCTTAGGTAGTTGACTCAGGTCTTTTTGACCATATTTTTAGTAATAACTGCTTATTCTCGTCTATTTCTCTACTTAAGTTTCTTCACTTGGTTACCGTGACTAATCATCTCAAGATTGCATCTCAAGGATTTGGTCAAGTCTTTCTTTTTTTCTTTAAATTTAAATTCTGTTTTATACTTTCTTAATTGTCCTTATAACTTGATATCTCTAAGCCAATTGACTCGTTTCTTAAATTGCTCAATAATATGTAATGCTGATTCCTTTGTTATACAGGAAGGTGGTACAAGTCGTTTGATTGACATAGGACATGAATAATGAAACTTGTACTATCTAGAAACCAACCCTTCTGTGTCTTGTTTTGCTACCTTATCTTTAAAACTTTTGCATGATCATTTACTTCCAATGTTATCAATGGTGGATAGCTGAACATGGCGGAAAACCAAAATTTCGCCATATAAGCATGCCATTGTGCCTTATGGTGCTGCCATAGCAGACCTCCCTTCACAAATTACCTATGGCGGTTGACAAAACATCAGCAACGCCATTCTGCCACGGCAGAGCCATGACCGCTATTTAACTACATTGTTTAGGTCACTCTAGTTTGACAAAGTTAAAGATGTTCGTCCTTATTCTCAAACAACTTCAGATGTTGGATTGTGAATCATGTTAATTAGGAAAACATATTCAATATTCTTTTCCTAAGCAAAGTGAAAAAATGTAACTCAATTTTTTCTACAATTCATTCATATATTTGGGGACCAAGTCATGTTACATCTTTTGGTTTTAGATATTTTGTTACATTTATAGATGAGTATTCTCAATGTACTTGGATATATTTAATGAAAGATAGATATGAATTTTTACCTATTTTCATGTCTTCAATGAAATCAAGAACTAATTTGGAAAAACAATCAAAATTCTCAAAATTGATAATGTTAAAGAATATTTTTCTAGTGAATTTTCTTCTTTTTTATCCTCACAAGGTGTTTTACATCAATCATGTCTACCTACCACAACAAAATGGAATAACAGAAAGGAAGAATAAATATTTAGTGGAAACTACACACACCTTAATGCTTAGTGAAAATGTGCCAACACATCATTAGGATGATGTAATTCTCACTGTTTGTTTTTTAATAAATAAAATGCCATCTTCATCTTTTAAGAATAAAGTTCCCTATTCAATCTTTTTTCCAAATGAATCTTTTTGGTTGTATATGTTTTGTTCATGAGGTTTCTTCAGGTCTTGATAAGCTTTTTGCAAGAGCTATCAAATATGTGTTTCTTGAATATTCACGTCTACAAAAGGGGTACAAATGCCACTCTCCAACAACTAAGCGATATTATATGTTTGCAGATGTAGCCTTCTTTGAATAAATTCCATTCTTCTCCTCCTCCGTGCTAGACATCAATTCTATACAGCAAGTGTTACCTATTCCATCCTTAAGTCCAATCCAATGGTTTCTCTCACTTGTGAGACTCTTGATCAAGAAGTTCAGCCACACTCTTCAACAAATAGTCTGCCTGAATTATCTTCATCTCCTCTCGTTGTATATCAGTGCAAGACACATAGAGCTAGTCCTACAATGCCTGATGATTTTCTTGATTCATGGCCTTCTTCATCAATCGTCCCTACAACAGATCCTCCTCCATCATCACCTCATGAGGAAAATTCAGGTTGGCGCATTGCTCTTAGGAAAGGTATTTGGTTTACTTGAAACCCTCATCCGATTTATAATATTTTGAGTTACCACTGTTTATGGCCCTCATATTTCTCTTTCCTTTAATCTTTGTCTTCCTTCACTATTCCTAAAAATGTTTATAAAACACTTAATCATCTTGGATGGCGACAAGCCATGATTATTGAAATTCAGAAGACTTTTGAACATAGTAGTACATGGGAACTAGTTTCTCTCCCTCTTGGAAAGAAAGCACTTGGTTGCAAGTGGATCTATGCTATCAAAGTTGGTTTTAATGGTGAGGTTGGTCGATTTAAAGCTCGATTGGTAGCTAAAGGCTACACTTAGATTTATGGTCTTGACTATAGAGATACTTTCTCTCTTGTGGCTACTACTGTTCGCCTATTTCGTGTCATGACTCCATTAGCTAGACATTAAAAATACCTTCCTTCACAGTGGATTGGAGGAAGAAATTTATATGGAGCAACCTCCTAACTTTGTTGCTTAATGGGAGTCTTATCTAGTATGTAAACTTCGTCACTCTCCTTATTGACTTAAACAATCTCCAAGAGCTTGTTTTGGAAAATTTCAGTCATGTTGTGTAGAGTTTTGGGATGAAACGCATTGAAGCGGATCACTTTGTTTTTTATTATCACACTTCTCCTGGAAAATGTGTATATCTAGTTGTTTATGTTGATGATATAGTAATTATAGAGAATGATGCTGCTAGAATCTCTCAACTAAAATAACATTGAATTAGTCACCTTCAAATGAAGAATCTTGGTTGCCTTAAATACTTACTTGGTATAGAGGTGGCACAATCCAAGAGAGACATTTTATTTCCTAGAGAATGTATGTCTTGAATATTTTGGGAGAGATAGGAATGACAAATTGTAGGTCCATTGATAGTCCCATGGATCCAAATCAAAAGTTTTGTTAGAGCAAGGTGAAACATATTCAGATCCAGAGAGGTAGAGGAGATTGGTGGGAAAACTCATCTACCTCACAATCACCAGTTCTAATATTTCTTTTGCTGTTGGAGTAGTTAGTCAATTCATGCATGCCCCTCATGTTGATCACTAAAATACTGTCATTCGTATTATCAAGTATATAAAAAAGGCTCCAGGAAAAAGACTTCTGTATGAGGATAAAGGTTATACTTAAATTTCTGGGTACTACGCTGTTGATTGGGCAATTTCTCTTATAGATAGATGTGCTACTATAAGGTATTGTGTTTCCATTTGTGGAAATGTTATTTCTTGGAAGAGTAAGAAACAAAATATTGTTGTTTAGTCTAGTGCATAAGCAAAATATAAGGCTATGGCCTAGCCACTTATGAGTTTGTGTGGATCAAACAACAAGAATTAGAGCTTTGTGAAATTCAAACATTGAAAATGTACTACAATAATCAGGCAGCCCTCCACATTGCCTCCAATCTAGTATTCCATGAGAGGACTAAACACATAGAGGTTGATTTCCATTTTGTGAGGGAGAAGTTACCATCCAAGGAGATCAGCACTGAGTTTGTTGGTTCAAATAATCAACTTGCTAACATTTTGACTAAATCTTTAAGAGGGCTTCATATTCAATTCATATGTTCCAAGCTTGGAGCATACAATTTATATGTTTCAACTTGAGGGGGAGTGTTAATGTTTATATGTATTTTTATATTTATTATCTTATTAGTAAATGAGTCCCTTTTCTTTCTTGTTGTAGTTGTTTTGTGAGTGTGTCCAATCTGTACCTCTGTCACCTTTTGTACTTATTCTGACTTTGTTTCATATATATGTGTGTGTGTGTGTGTATAAAGCTTCTTCTAAGTGAAAAAGACTCAAGCTCTACAAAATATTTTCAATCTTCAAACTTGAGTACCTTCAATGCCTATGGCTAGGGACATGATAAGAACCTTGGGAAAACCATATACAGAAACTAGCTATGGTAGTTGGAGAGCCCAATGCTTTATGAAGTTATATACCCCACAGTAGAATCCCATATTTCCCATATCTCCAATGTGGGATGAAAATCCCGTATCTTGCAATTGGATCTTAACATCCTATACACTTTGCAGCCTTGGTGTCCATGTTAGCTGGCTACAAACTAGCCCTTTGACTAGTCTTGAGTGGACACTATAATGCTGGTAGCAATATCTGAGCTTCTCATTTATAGCTAAGACTTGGTGGAAAGCTTTGATACCAGTTGACAAGAACCTTGGGAGAATCATGCAACAAGAGTTAGCCGTTGAAGTTGGAAAGCCCAATCCTATACCTTGCAATTGGATCCGAATTCCTAAGTTCCTAACAGATCACACAGAAGTCAACCAAAAAGGCTGGGGCCTTTACAAACAGGAGCTAGGTCAATCATTTCAGTAGTTTTTCAGAAAGTCTCCCTTTCTCTTCTCCATAGCTCCTGGTGTTGGTAACTCATAAATTCATATGAATACATTAAATGGTTGATATGGACATGATTTTACTTTCGTGTAGAAAAAGAAATAACATTTTATATATTTATTGCATTGAAGGCCCACAGAAAAGGATAATTTGACTTGCTAGAAAATGGAAAATTGGGGGAGGAGATTAGAATGCATTGTCTTTAGCCCAATGAAAAGGGGGATAAGGAGACCAAGAAGGACATTAAGGAAGTTGTGCCATTTAACAAAAATGGTTTTTTAGTGCCCAAATTACATAACCGATCAAGAGCATTTGAAATTTAATAAAAGAGTACATCGCTACTAAACTTTATGGGGAGAAGATATAGATTTATATTAAATGTTCTAATCTTTGACTTTTTATTTGTTTCTCTCTTTTGCATGTTTTTGTGTTGTCAATTAGTAAATCTACTTGATACCTTATTCATTGTCACTTTGTATAAATGTTGCATTTTTCATAGTGACCATGTATTTATGCTATCGGGTTCATTATATATGTCAGTTACTTAGAGAAATAAAATGTTTTAACACATGCAAAATGATTTTTGGAGTGATTTGTTTGTTGGGCCAGTTTATCCATGATTTGATTGTAGTTATTGGTTGAATTTTCTTATCCCTTTTGCCACTGTTTAATGAATTTTATAAGTTATCTTATCAATTTTCTTCTTTGTATTACAGGTCATAAGTATTACTACAATGCAAAAACTCATGTATCACAATGGAAGCGTCCTAATTTAGCACAGGAAGTTGTTTCAGATAAATCAGACTTTTTTATTGGTGGTGGGTATGATCAATCATCTAATTTGCCACGGTGCATGGGATGTGGTGGTTGGGGTGTTAGCCTTGTTCAAGCATGGGGTTACTGCAATCACTGCACAAGGTAGAGAGTGGTTACTCTTAATGATTATTGAGGACTTGGTATATGTTTGATTCATCTTATTTTAGAGAAATAATTGCTTATTTTTGTCACAGTCTAGAGAGAGCTTTTAAAAAATAAGCGATTGTTTTTTTATAAATAATTCCAATCAAACATGTTAATTTTGGGGAATTCTTACCTTGTTTTGGGTGCAAGTGTATACCGAAGTTACCTAGATCCATACATTGGTTATTGTATGTTTAACAAGAACTAAAACAATGTATCCTTCATAGATGGAAAATAGAATAATGGGGTAGGCTAATTGATGATTATAGTCCTGTAATGTTCGATGCAATAGATAGCTGCAAGTTTATACTGAGGTTACCTAGATCATACATTGATTGTTGTACGTTGAACAAGAATTGAAACTGGGTACTCTTAACATATGGCAAAAGAGAATGATGGGGTAGGCTGTTGATGATCATAGGCTTGTAATGTTAGTCTATCTCATTCATTGTGACTTACTACATCATATGTTTAAATACATAATAGATGAGTGTTTATAAGTTAATTACATTAATTATATATAAATAGAGGATATACTGTTTATTCTAAATAAAAAATTATGTGTCTATAAATTATAATTATTAATAAATCAGAATATTATATTCTGATTTTTAACTTTTTCCCTCAAACTGAAGCTTACTAAGCTCTTAGCTTGTTACAAGAAACTAACTTATTCCCAATAAATAAATAGAAAACATAAAAACATAACTTAGCTAGATAATTGGAATCACCATCAGTAAGAGAAAATTTATGGTGAGCAAAGCAAGGTTTGTTCTTCTAGAAACCACATTTGGAAGCTTTAAACCAATAATGCGGGAGACCCAAATTACTTAAACTTGAAACAAGGCCAACTGCTTCTAGGAAAAAGATGAAATAAAACCAATGCATCTCAAACATAGTTGGGATTGGTGCACTTGGGACATAGACAGGGACTAGTGCATCTAGAACATAGATGGGGCCAGTGCATCTGTGACATAAATGTGGCTAGTAATTTGGGACATAAACAGGGTCAGTGCATCTCGTATAAAGATGGGACCAGTGCATTTTATGAATAGGTAGATTATAAAATTTTGATTATGATGATGACAGTCTCACCAAAAAACTTGTTGACTTGGTAGGCCAATAGCAGGGGCTGGCAATCTAAAATTTCTTTGCTGGTAAATGAACGGTGAGCAAAAAGGTGAATTGAAGTTATACATGGTTTGCCAAACATCCCGGACAGTAGGTCTACTAAGTAGGCACGGTTCTTGAGATCACTTTATTAGACTCTGATACTATGTTAAAAGAAAAGAAAGAGGAATAATTAACTGAAAACTGTATTTGAATACACAATAGATACATGTTTATAAAAGTTAATTACATTAATTATACATATTTAAATCAAAGATTATGTGTCGATAAGCCATAATTATTAATAAATTAAAATATTATATTCTAATTTTCAGCAAAAACCAAAACCAGTTAACCAGATTTTAAGGGTAGCATGCTTTAGACTTTTATATACTAATTCCTTGCAATGGGGATACACATACCCAAACCTACTGAAATTATTCAAAGGGTTAGCCAATTACTAGTTTTTGTGGCAGAAAGATACTTGTTTTGTTCACTTGTAATTTGTGGTTTCATTTGGGTCATAGGTTGAATAGTAATTGGAGCTCACTGGAAATGTGTTGTAAATGTAAATGTCCACAAAAATACGATAACCACAACAATTACCTTATCCTACTCACTAGGTGAAAATCAAATCCACAAAAATAATGTTGCTTTTTTTTTCTCCACAAATGACTATACATCATCTGCTCCCTAATTTTTTCTAAATTAGCTGCAAATGTTTATCTCTAATATTTCTTTTGGTTTTATTATAAAAAAATGAACAAATGCAGAGTTCTGAATCTTCCACAATGTCAATATTTGTCCTCATGTTTGAATAATCAGAAAAGCAGCGTGGCACATCCCTGTGAAATTTCAGATAAAAAGGCTAGCAAACAGAGGTATAGTTTTGTACGAAGATCTGCAGTGCTGTTAAATTGTTAACAAAAATTTATTGCAGTCAGCTGATGTTATCTAGCAAATTTTATTGCTGCACTTCTTTGGGGTCATGACCTCTATATTAAAATAATTAAATTTCAACTTCCACTTTCCATCATTTAGATCTTCTCTTTTTCTCCAATATACTATCATGACAAATCTACAATTTGCTTGTGATTTATAGCTAATATACTTTTCTTTTAGGTTCTATTCCACATTGAGAAAATGTTATGTAGAGTTCAATAGTGGAAAGTGCATTCTCTGGAAAAGATTGATGAAAAACAAAGAGAAGTGAACTTTTGAAAAGAAACTAACATTGTTGGACACAGTATCCATTATACTTTTTGATGAAAGGATTATTCAGACCATTAAATATAATCTTTGTCATCAAAATTTGACTACAATTGCATTACATCTATTTTAAACTGAACTTTGAGTTGAATTAGCATTTTTCAGAAATGATGAAAGATAGTTTATATATTTGCTTCAGCTTTAAATTTCATGCAAGATTTATTGAAGAGTTCTTATCTTGAGTTATCTCATAAGATCTTTCTTGAAATCTTTAAGTTAGTCTTTGCTGAAGCCATAAAGGATGTATTGATCCCAATTTCCCTATTCAGCAGGTCCAGTTCCAAACCTCCATTTGATAAGGGAAGTAAAAAAGGGGGCAAGAAACGAGCTTATGCAGAGGATGATGAGTTGGATCCCATGGACCCTAGCTCCTATTCTGATGCTCCTCGTGGTGGCTGGTATGTGTGTGTTGTCTATGCTATATTTATATGTATAATCTTTTGAACAGATGAATTGGACCCATTCAAAATCCTTGTCTGATACTGAATTAAATTTATGATTACTTTCAGGGTTGTGGGTCTGAAAGGTGTGCAGCCCAGAGCAGCTGACACAACAGCAACAGTATGTACATGATTCTTCTTATTTTTTATTTTCAGAAGTTATTTTGTTCCTATCTTTTCCTTAGTTGCTTTCTTATTGCTCCGTTTGATATCTATATTTTTTTAATGCATTTTTACCCAAAAAGAAATACTTTAATATCCATGGATGACTCAATACTCGGAAGAATTTTGTAACTAAGTTATACACAAAAACGTCTGGTGTGTAAATAATAAAAAGGTCAGTGGAATTGTGTTATGAAATATTACGGGTAGAATTGGTGGATATTGAGCTTCTATTTGATGCCAAGCTAGCCTCTAGTGTTGTGTTGCTAGTATCAAGTGTCACTAGGTAGCAACGATCCTGTTATGCAGAAAATAGAACACAGTAGAATATGTCTGTTATAATTATATTTTTGGTTTCAGTTTCCTCACCTTCCTCTACTGAACATGATTTAAAAATTCCCTCAATCAATTTCAGGGTCCTCTCTTTCAACAACGACCATATCCATCACCTGGAGCTGTTTTACGAAAGAATGCTGAAATTGCTTCTCAGAAGAAGAAATCAAACTCACATTTTACTCCCATATCCAAAAGGGGTGATGGAAGTGATGGGCTAGGTGATGCAGATTAGGACCATCTTCTCGAACACAATGAGCTCACCTGTCTTGCTATTTTTGCTAAGTGGATGAAATGTATCAGATACATTTTACTCTATTATCCATGAGTTAGATAAGGATACATTTCATTGGCAAAATCATCTGTGCTTTTGTGCAATAATATTGTGTGACTTACTGCAAATACTGGACAATTTGCATCACTTCAGTGCTATATAACCAAACGACTGGACAACCGCATAACTGGAGTGGATATATTTGAAGCATTCTGACAGGTGATGGAAATTGCACTCAGCTTGGTAGGCATTCATGACCAGAATCTACAGAACCATATATGTTTTTTCGCTCTAGAACCTGAAGATTGGACGAGAAAGGAAATTCTGAACCTTCCAGCATTGTCTGTGCTCTTTCATTTTATTCATCTTCTAGTTAGTCACGTGATGCTAGAAATATTAGATGTTTCTTATGGTACCGAGGAATTTTATGAAGATGTCTGTATACTCTATTTTTTCATAGGAACTTGGAGCATTTGGTTTAGAGTCTCATATATTTCAGGTGGTGTTTTATTTTAAAAATTATTATACAGCAATTTTGGGGAATAACAGCTCTTTCACGAGTGTTTGCTTACTTGACACGTGGTTAATGGTAGGAACTTTAGGTTGCTTAGAGTGCTAATTCCCAAAATACTTTTTCAAACTAACTAACCATCATATCATCATTTATGTGATGTTTCTTTTTGTTGAGAACAAGGAAATATGAGATAAATAATGATTGAGTTGACTTAGGGGCAAGATATCTGATTTAGTGGAAGCAATATTATGTAATCATTTGTAATTTTGGTAGTCTATATAAACTTGCTTTGTATTGTTATTCACATATACGATTTCTCTCTAATAATGTATTTTATTATTTTACATGGTATCTAGAGTGTAGTTCTTCAAAAATTGTATTCGCCTGGTGGATCCATTGTTCGTAGAGATATTTTGCATTTTTTCAGTTTGTTTTTGTCATTGACGTCTTTTCTGGCAGCATCTTTCATTTTATTTTTTTTACCACCTCCAATGTTGGTTGTTGAGTCTCTAGCAACTTTCCGGGCACCTCCACCGTGACTAAGATCGCTTGACACTAATCTACACATAACTGATGATGGCAACCCCTTTTGGGGACGGACGCGCTCTCACGCTCTTTGTGCTTCACTAAACAGCCAAACATGCCATCTAATTTCAGTGCGTGGCATCATTTTTCTGGCGGCCCTTTCTAGTGTTGACGTTGTCTCCTTTGTGCAACCTATATCTTGCATTCTCACTTCCATAAAAGGTAATTGATTTTCTATTGATATGTTACTGTTTAGTTTCTACAGTTTCCCATAGCCTCCTTTGGTTCTACACAACCCTTTATAGGACTGACCGTTATATCTTCTCACACTTTCCTTTAACTGTAGATAAATTGGATGACAATAATTACTCCACTTGGGCCTCCAATGTTTCTTTACAGATTATCGGTTTGGGGGTACAAAGAGCACCTCACTCGTTCTCGTGATTTTATTCCAGCTACCGAGCGTGTGCAATGGGAGAAAATTGATGTCCAAGTATGTAGTGTCATCAAATCTACCCTATATTTTGATTTTAAAACCAATTTTTCGTCCACTAGAAACATGTGAAGCAGTTTAGTCTAAAGCTCGTTCCCTCTACACTGATCCAACTTAGTGTCTACTCGAGGTATGCTGAGATTCGCTGACCCTCATTGCCCCTCAGCGTTTTGATGCTCCCAATTCTATATACCTTGCTCGTGTACATACTGCCCTACACGATTTTAATGAGTTGTAACCACCTACCACCACCAATCCTATTGAAGCCAAAATGGAATTAAAGAATTGAAGTGTCTTCTTCATGACTCTTGCTCTTTACAACCTTCCGCCCAACTATCTTGCTGTTTGTGATAAGATCCTCGGTTCTCCAAAAGTCCCTACCTTGACTTTCGCTTCCTCTACACAACTTTGAATTTCGCTTAAGGCTACTACCGAGACCTCAGCTTCAATAATGCATGATACTTCTACACTTGCCTCACAAAGTAACAATAACAATCGTTCTCACACATGGAAGAGTTGCTATAAATGTGAGCATTTCCATCATACATGACATACTATTGATTGTTGTTGGAAGTTGCATGGGAAGCCTCCTTGTCCTACTAATGTGGCTTAGACACCTCCAATTGTGTCCATTGAACAAGTTGATCGTCCATACCTGTAGATTATGAAGAGTTTGTCAAGTGGTTTGAGAGTCAATAAAACCACAGTACAACTGTTTTTGTTGCACAAATTGGTAAATCTATTGCTTGTTCATCTCAATCTCTAACTTTAGGTCCTTGGATCTTAGAGTCTGGTGTATCCAGTCATATTTATGGTAATCATTTCTTGTTTTCCTCTTTCACTACTTTTGGTTTTGTACCCACTATTATGTCTATCAATGTTTCTCAAATATAGTCACATGGCATCAACACCACATATCCCCTTCCCAATTTAACCGTCGAGTTTGTTATGTTTGTTCTCAATTGTCCTTTTAATTTACTTTATGTTCGTTGTCTCACCTAGTCCTATGATATCATCATTACTTTCACTCATAATTTTGTCACTTCGTAGGAATGGATCTCGGGACGAACAATAAGCATCAGATGTGAGTCTCATGACTTCTACTATCTCATTGTAGTAAGCCATTTATGCTCTACCATTGTCTCTCCATTGCTGATACATGCTTAATTAAGACATCCTGGTTTGCCAAAACTTTGACAATTGGTCCGAATCTCTCTAAACAGGCCATGTCTCCTTTTACTTTAGTCCATTCAAATGTGTGGGGACCCTATCATATTATTTCTCATTTTGGTTTTAAGTATATTGTAACTTTTATTGATGTTTTTTCACGTTGTACATGGCTTTGTTTAATGAAACATAGGTATGAGTTTTTCTCTATTTTTGAGCAATTTTTATCATGAAATAAAAACACAATTTGATATTCTAATTTGTTCTCTTCAAAGTGATAATACCCGTGAATATTTATTTCATCAATTTTGAGGATTTATGGCAACTACAGGGATACTACGTTAGACTTACTAAGTTCACACACCCTAACAAATGGGGTTGCTGAACGCAAAAATTGACATATTTTTTTAGACAACTCATACCTTGCTTCTCCATGGTCATGTTCCTCATCGATTTTGGGATGGCACTATCACTTCCTACTATCTCATTAACCATATGCCCTCTTATGTCTTGGATAATATGATACCTCACTCTATTCTCTTTCCATGCCTACCTTTTCATCCACTTCCTCCTTGTGTCTTTGGAGCTACTTGCTTTGTTCATAATCTGGTTCCTGGTCTAGACAAACTATCTACTTGGTCTACAAAGCGTGTCTTTCTCGGTTACCATCATTTACAAAAAGGTTACCATTGCTTCTCCCTTACCCTTTCAAAAGTATTTTATTTCTCCTTATATCACATTCTTTGAGTCTGTTAGCTACTTTAAGTCACTTGATGGTAGTGTTACTTCTAGTTAAAGTTCACTTCCTTTTCTCTTTAAGCCTCTCGGTACCCTTCTAGTCCACCAGGATTTTCCTATCACAAAAGTTGCACACATGTCAGCATTACAAACGTATCAACGACATCCTTACTTTACACCAATTATTGCTACACTTAGTGATGAAAGAGTAGAGGGCTTGCCAAACTCTTCCCCTATATTGTCTCTGGTACTAGATTCGAACCTACCTTTTGACCTTGATTGGCCTATTGTCCTTCAAAAAGGTATTCGTTCTACTCACAATCCAAATCCTCATTATGTTACCCTAAGTTATTATTGTCTTTCTTCTTTGCAATATACTTGTTTGTCTTCTATTTCTTATGTCTATCCCCTATTCTATAGGCATTGCCTTATCTCATCTTGAGTGGCAACAAACAATGATTGATGAAATGTGTATGATTCGGATAAGTCCTAGGGAGTTAGTAGTAAGAGGCAGTGAAGGATCCCAAATGCTAGTATTAATAAATAGGACTCGATACGGTAAGGTTGAGAGAATACGGTTACAAGTACGCCAATATGATGTGTTTTTTAAAAGAATTGGAGATTCACTCCTACAACTAACATTTTCAGGTAAGGATGACTGAGAAATTTTGCCCTTTATTCCACGTGTCCATTACCCCACTTTGCGGTCAATGGACAAGAGATTCTTTATATTAGTTAGATACCTACACAGGCTATGTCCGTTTCACCTTCTTTCCTGCAACACTTTTTGCCCCCATTGTTTTAGGATAGATAGATCTTTTGATAATTCTAACTTAGGTGGAACCTCCACGAATCTCAAAATCACCTTCCTTGTTTCCTTCTCACCCTAGGAGGAGACGACCAAGTAACACTTCCAACATAACTAGAGTTGTAAGGCCTGCTCCCAGGGCAAAATCATCGGAGGAAGATTTATTAGAAAACCCTGGGGATGAATTTTAAATTTATCTTTCATGATGTAAAAAGTAGTGTAGCTATTATGTGAACATATGTTAATTAGTGAATGAAAGTGCCTTTGCATAATTGTGTGTGATTTTGAAAAAAAAAAATTAGGTCGTTACATTCATTACCCTTATTTTCCTTCTAAAATCCTAATCTTAAGATTCTAATTCCTAATTCCTAAGTTGTTATAACTACTATTATTACTATTATTCCTATTAACAATACTACTATTTTCGTTAAAATATTATTATTATTATTATTTGACTAATTTAATTCTTTTTCCACCTTATTTATTTATTTTTATTTTATTATTTTATTTTATTTTGAACTTCTAAAACTTGTTTTTTGATTTGAAACTAGAAACTTGATTTTTGCAAACATCACCTGCAACCTCCCCTATCCTACAACTTCTGATTACCCTATAAATTTACATTTATATATATATATTATTATTATTTCATTATTATTATTATTATTTTATTTTCTTCTTCCATTCTTTCCTATTGCATCTGTTGACTGGTTCTGTTGGTTTGCATACGATCTTCTCCTTATTTCATTTTTAGTTTTCAAGCCACAGGGATGATCCTTAAATAAAGGAGCATTTGTCCAAATTTTTCCAAATTTTTTATAAACTTATATACTATTTTATTTATAGCCAAAGAATAGAAGACCGTGATTGGAACTTAGCTTCCTACATGTACATGCATCACCATTCTAGGCATATCATTTGATCCAACTAGTAGATTTCTTTCAAACTTATTTTCGATGAAAATAAACACAAAAACTCATATTTCATCTTTTGGATATTCTGGAAGATAAGTTTAGTTAGAAAGCCTAATCAAGCATGAAACATATTCCTTCTTACTTTAATTTTTGGGTTGGCAAGACTTGATGTTTATGAAACTTTTGTTTATTGACTCATCTCCACTACAATTGCCTTGCATGTTTAAAAACTAGATACAATAATCTTTCCAACAATATATGTTACTAAATTTTTTAAGGTCAGAAACATTTTCAAGTATTTTTTTATAATCTTGAGATAATGCATGCAACGCCAACTCGTGTCATTAGAAAATGATCCTTAGAGATTTAGTTACTATAAATAGTGGAAAATGAGTTAGGATGTTTCTTATTTTACCTGTTAAAAAAGTCTATGTGGTAGCTTCAAGATGCAAAAAATACAACATCAATCCCTTTTTGGAAACCCTCCAAAAGTGGAAACACTAAACTATGGTATTGTAAGTGAAAGTTGAGTTTTCCACCTTGAAAGATTTTTAATAATTTTTAAAATTTTTATTTGAGTATTGAAAGAATATTCTAGAAAATAGACTTTAAAGGCTTTCAAAATATATAAAAATATTTCCATTTAAATAATTTTTGTTATTTTTACTTTGATGAAGCTTTTGGTCTAGTTATTAGACAATATGTAAGTTTAGAGCAATGGAAATTGCTTTGTAAGATTTTCTTTGGTTTTAAGTAAATTTTTGGTTAGAAAAGTGTTTTAATAAAATAATTGCCACAACTTGCACGAGTTGAAATAGAAACTTCATTTTGTATCATAGATAGATAATCGTGTTGGCAACACATTAAAAAAGAACCAATTAAAAATAATATCAAGAAGGTCTAAAAAAGGATCTATCTTTGACCAATGTTGTTTTGGAAAATATTTAACTATATTACCTTAATTTATTTTATATTTTTTTGTAGATTTTTGCTTATAATAAATTATATCTTTCTTGAAAATACATTTAAAAACCATCATTTACATATAAAAATCAAGAACTTTAAAAATAGGTTGTGATATAAATTTTTAATAAACATTTTGTATTTTCTAGAGTCAAAATATACCATTATGTTTAGAAACTTAGCCCTTTTCTTAAAATAAAATGACAGGAGCTCATGGATAGCATAAATAATATGCTTTGACGATGACCTTGGATTTTGAGACTCGAAAAATGTGAATTTCAGACAATTATTTGTATGTGCTTGATATTTGTGAAATATTAATTGTCTAAAATTATTTGTATTAATTGGTATATAAATTTTCATTTTGGCATATTAAATTATGTGTGAATATTATTGTGTGTTTTGATTAATACTGTAAATATAGCGTTTACTTCGTGTGTGGTCACAAAAACCTATAATGAGGAAATGTGATGATTTGAATTAGTTATGGTGTCGGTCATTTTTAAATGACGTTAGAAATAATAAAACTCTAATTAAAAGAGTGTGAATTAGGGACAATTAATATTTCTAACATTCTGATTTTCATAAAACTTGAGAAGGTAAGATATTGTAAAACTGAGAAGAGAGATACACATAAAAATTTAATGAAAAGGTTTAGATGCTATTTTTTCATGCGTGGTGATCTGTCGCGATGTTGCGTTATGTGAATTGAGACACTGTTGTGAGATCGAGAGTAAATATACAAGTGAGAGGAGAAATTTCAAAACTATATGAATCAAAGAGTCGTGTAGGATGTTCCAGATGATAATTTATATATATATATATATATATATATAACTCAAAAGGGCAACACGATGATCGAAATGATATTGTTTACCAATTGAGAGTGAAGGAGGCAGTGACCTCAATTTATGAAACATTTCAGACTTAAGGCAAGAGACCTCGAGGTTTGTGTAGCAATTCCCCATGCTTAGTACCTATGCCGGTAGAACCTCTCCGACAATGAAAGGAAAAGGATAATCTTGGTGAGGATGATTTGTTGAGGAGCCTATCCTCGGAGAATGGATGGAATATAAACTAATACATTGAGAAGCAAAGCGTGAGGTGTTGTCGTCCTTGGGGGTATGACATTTGACTGGGACATTGTCTAAACTAGCTTGGTAACCCTAATAGAGCACGATGTCACTATCCTTGTTGGTGAGAGCCCACTATTGTACCATAGTAAATGGTGTACTCCCAATATCCATCTAAATCTTCAAAATCTGTAAGACCACTGAGTTTTTGGATTTCTAGTGACAACTAGCGAATATGATGAATATTTCAAGAATTATCTATTAACAATTTTAGTACCATGAGTGAGAGTGTTAGGCAACCACATGAGTATGGTTGATCATCTACACATATCCTTCTTGAGTCGTTTGTGTGTTTCTTGATGAAGTAGCAAGACTTATTCCTTTATTTTTCTTTTTTTTAGGAGGCAAAGATGTTCGGGCCTGAGCTTCGTTTATGGATTGACTACATAGATAGGAGGTGGACTCATGACACGGTAATGAGCGAGGACCACTTTGTTGGCCATCTCCATTTTACCTTGGCATCATTGGACACAACCTATGCTGGCACATTTCCATTACGCCACATTCATATAGGTCATTGAGATCTCATCTTCATCATTGTCTTTAACGTCTCATCATTCGAAAGATGAGTCTAAGGCAAAGGTTGAGGTACTTGAGGTAGAGGTTGAAACGCTAGAGACGACCCTTGCTATAAGAGGTGTAGGTTAGTTAGATGAGGGCGAGAAAGAGAAGTACCCTAAAGAGGACCTAGAGAAGTTCTCTAAGGGGGTCACCTACCAAGGAATCTGCTAGTGGGATCTTCCGACTTTTCTAATCCATCAATCCATGCCTAGCAAAGTGGACACACAGAGGATTGGAGGTTAGAGATTACTAGTCTGAGTCTAGGTTTCCTTTTTGATGTATTCTTGGGTAGAACTAAGATTTAGTTATCTAGTTTTTTTGCCACTTGTATTTTTGACTATTTTTAAGATGTGCTGGATTACAGTTTAAGGATATCAAGTGGATATTTTCTTTTACTTAATTTCAAACTCTTAAATATATGATAATATATATATATATATATATATTCAATTTTTTTTTTACATTTCATATTTTCTAAGTACATATGTATTCATGATATCACATTATTTATTCCGTGTTTTTATTAACAAGATCCATTTTAAACATTAGACCTCTCTTTCTTACTTTTACATGAACAAATATTTTTTTAAAAAAAAATTTGTCAAATTCCACTATATTTCTTTCAGTCTCAAATGTTTCATGCAATTAGACGTAATTAAAAAGTTTAAAAATCAAATAAAAGGGTACTCAATACATATTTTCCATATTAGAATTTAGGATGTTACAATGTAATGGTATCAGGGTGTTTCATGTTTTACATGCTAGAATTTAAGATGTTACAATATATATTACAAATTTCACTATTTATATGATGTAATTTTAATTGTTAGACATGGCCTTTTAATAATAAATACAATATTTTCAACACTAAGATGCAATACATTGTTGCAATATCTTGCAATATTTTAAAAAAAACTTATATACGAATAATATTCAAGAAATATACATAAAGTGAATATGTTGTACCAACATGAAATGACACATAACACTAGTGAGAATATACATTATTATATTATAAATAATACTTAGCACAAACATGAAATAAATTTAAACATGAAATAACATTCATCACAAGTTTTCCAACAGTTAAATGATTTTCTAATTAAATAATGTTTAATAATAACCCAAAAAAGGATTAACATATTTCAAAATGGTGAGAATCATGTATGTGCTAATGCATGTGTTCCTATTAGTAAGTATTAGGATTATTCACTCCCTATAAGTTGGCCATAATTATACACTACCCATAATGAGTACTAGGATTGTATGAGAAAAGTGAAAAAGAGGCAAAACTCATGTAACTTCAATTGTGAAGAGCTTGATTTGCTAATAACTCGCGACCTCCTTCCAGGTAAGAATCACAATCATAGTAGTCAAACACATACAAAAAAGAATGTGTAATGATAAGTTTACAAAACAAACATACATTTATTATATAACATTGTCTTAATTTGTAACAAAATATTAAATCTACATTAATATATTAGTAGAGTTAAACAACAATAATATACTCTAAAATACACTTCATTATGATTTTTTCAAGCACATTAACGCACAATGTGAAACAATCAATGCAACATATGTAGACATAACTCCATGAAGATTTTTCAACATACAAGTGATCAACACAAACAAACCCATAACATGGTACAACAAGAGGAATATGACCCTTAAATCCATACAACAAACCATTGGCAGGTGTTGATGATTGATCCTATGGAAGGAAATTAGTGGCTTTGCCATGATAGGCGTATGTGGGTAATGGCTTACCACAACATAAGGCTTGCAAAGTGATATACCTCTCTCACAAAGACGTTGACCTCATTGTGAAATTTGCTTGCCTACCTATCCTCTAGGCCCATGTGCACGACCCCACCAAACTTTCCAACACCAGGTTGAGGGCTAATTGCCAACCCATAACTTACGTGCCTAATTGTACTCACAATCAACACTCTAGACTCATGCATGTATGCATTTATGACTTCATCAACCATAACAATCAACCTTTTGTCACACTAGTTTTTCTCCTTGACGTTTAACATTTTTCATTAACAACAAAATAACATAAGCTAAAAAAATTTATGTGGGAATTTAAATTAGTTCCACTTAAATCTTTTTATGTATCTTAAATTAACTTAAGGTTCTCTTTGTTTTCCAAAATTTTAGAATAAAACCATGTGTCAAGTATAAACAAATATAAAATGGCTACAATACACTTACTCTCTTTAAAGAACCATTAGGTTTTAGGCTTGTAGGATAAGGTAATGAAATAACTTAATAAATTTGAAAGCCTTTAAAAATATGACTTTGAAAAAAATTTGGAACACTTAGGAAACTTTCTAAAATCTTTGAAAATCATTTTGATATAGCATAACAGAAATTACCCCTAAAATCTTAAATAAATAGTAAGAAATGAAATAAGAAAACACGACTTCAAAATTTTAGAGCCAAAACACTAACACATTTTTTGTCTCAATTGGATTTTGTTGAAGACAAGCAATGGGTCATTTTAAAGGTTTAAAATACTACTTCCCAAAATCTCAAACCAAATGTGAATCAAAAGTCTACAAAAACATAATAAACATTTGAATGGAAAAGGGTCAAAACTATTTTCTATATAAAACAGTTCACTTCATGATTAAAAATTCAACCCATTTCAATTGTATTCTAAAAAAATTTGATCTCATATTGTAGCTTTCTAAGTATATTTTCCAAGAATGTGTAGTATGATTTCCCATTTATTTTGTATAAAGAGAACCAAAATTCTTTTAAGACATCAAAATCATGAAAACAAAATTCTCTAATGCTCGAGTCAGTTTTCTAAATAAACTTTTGAAATAGAAATCAAGTGAATTATAAAGTGTTTCACACATTGTTAAAAATCTTGAAATGTCTACTTTTTACCATATAAATTGTTTTTACAAATCAAATTTGTGTAAATATAGAATTGAACCCGAAATTCCCCTCTTCAATCCTATTTTTCCTGACATCACAATCAACTTTAAACGAGAGTAAATTCTTTTATTCTTAATCTTTTTACATGTTTCTTGTCTCAAAACCATAGCTCTGAATGTCTATTTTCATTTCCAATAGACAAAAATCGAATTTACTTCACCATAGTCAAAGTTATCATGAAAATACTAACATATGTTTTAAAGAAAATACACCAAACAACATGCTTATTTTGTAACTATCATCTTCTCTCATTCAATTAACTCATAGCACAAATAACTCATTAGAATAATACTTTCACTAACTACTCCATATTAAAACATATCCATGCACCAAGAATTACATGAAAATTTTCAAGCTTTCCTTACCTTGTTGCAATCACAAGATGCAATTTTTAGAGAATGAAGGAGAAAACTTTTTTTAGCTAAAGTGAGCTTCTCAACCAAAATACCAAATAAAACAAAAACAGCCACCATGAGATAAGACAAAAATAGAATAGAAACTCAATCATTAATGGAAGGGTCATCAAGAAAAGAACAATAGATTAGGAGAAAAGGGTTTAACTGCTTAGCAACACAAAATCTGAACAAAAGAAAAATGAAGAAGATGAGTGTGTGTTGCCTTGTTCAAGGTTCAAACTTGGGTACTTTGTGGAACAAGGAAATAGGCATGGGAGAAAAGGGATGGGGGTCTTCACGATAAATGAAAAATGAAGGGGAGAATAGTAGTCAACAACTAAAATATCTCACCATTATTGTAGGAAGATTTAAATTCGTTTAATGACATTTTGGGGTCCAAATTAGCATAAAAGGAAAAAATCTAACTATCAAGTGTGGTAAAATCCACAAAAGTTGACTTTTAAGGAGAAAATGTTGGTTTGACATATAGATTGGTATTTTTCATGACACTAATTTGACTAATTTTATGTAAAGTGAGAATAAAGGTAGAGAAATAAAATTATTTAGAGTATAATGAGATAATTCTTTGATCGATTCAAAAGACAAAATTAATAAGTTAATGGATAACTAAAATAATTTTGAGCATTAGTAAATAATAAATAATGACTTAGAAAATGTTCAACTCCTAGAAATTTCAAACTCATACACTACAAAAGAGTCAATTTAAAATGATTAATATTTTAAATCATTATTATCATGAAAATAAGATAAATTTTTCATAGGTACACAATGAGATTAATAAAGTCAAATTATGATTAAATCCTTGTGTTTTTCTTAAGTGACTACTCACTTTTATAATGTATTTTTACATTGTTAGTGTGCAACATAGTCTTATTTTCAATAGAACTTCTTATCTAAACTTAAATCAAGCATTACAAAATATTTAATTAATTAATTTTTCATGAATTAAATTTAATTATCCATTGTAATTTATTTTCAATCACTTCATCATAAATTAGAAAAACATGGTGTTACAGAAATTGCTAGGTGGGATTTTAACTTGTGACTATATAAGAAAAGGGGTAACCTATATAGTGATATAATTAATGACATACTTATGTGTGTTTGTGTTATGTTGAGGATTTTTATTATTGTTGGAAAATGTATATGCATTCATACGTAATGCATAGTTGATGATGTATATGAGAAGGCACATAGGTTGAAGGTATTGATTAGCGCTCAACCTAGTGTTGGAGGAATTGTGGAGACGAACATTGAATGAATCTATAGAATAAATGGGTAGGCAAAATGCCATAAGGGTCAAGATTGTTGCAAGCTTTGTTAGACTCAATCACTATCCATGACAATCTATCTTTTATACAACCACAATTTTTTTGTAAGATCAATTATGGACTCCCCCAATGGTTGAAAAAGGCTTGTTGCTTTCGAATTTGAATGGTCTATGTTGTTGTAGCACATTAAGGGATGTATTTATATTTATCACTTTAAAAGTGAAAATCCTTTTGGAGTAGAGTCTGCATTTCATCGTATGCCCTTTTTTGTGATTGTATGGTTGTACTAAATTGTTGAATTATAATGGTGGTATGTAATTGTTGATTTGTAATGGTGATACTTGATTGTTGAATTATAATAGTTGTACAAGTGATGTTCTCTCAAGTAAATTAAATATTGTTACAATATTTTAAAGATGATAAAGTTTAAAATTTTGTTGTTAATTAGTTTTAAATTGTATTTGCGTATGTATTTGTAATTGTACCTTGCATTGTGACACATATGATTATGATTGTGATTGTGATTATCTTGAACATTGCATTTGTAGGAGCAGATGACTAGATGACTTGAATCATTCTTCTAGAAGCATCATCAAGGACATAGATGGGTGTGAAAAAATGACTCTTTTATTTATCTTTATTTCTTTTAGCGTCAACCAACTCAAATGTTTATGATATCTCTTTTGTAAGAGTTTTCATATGACTACATGAATGTGTTAAGTCACTTTGATCCTATACAGTGCTATAAGATACATGACTTTATTTGATTGGTCATACGATACATTGATGTGTTTATTTTGGATTTATGAAATATTAAGTTGCTGGTTTTTGGAAGGTGAAAAGGTTTATTTTATTATCCATGTTTTCATAAGAAAATCAATTAAAGGAATTTTATTAAATAAAAATCTATTTCTTCCAAAATGTTAATTGTCTAGTTGGCATATAGCAACATTGAGTCCTTACAAATATTACTATTGATTTCTTAAAATGGGTGACTAAGGATGTTTTGAATTTAAGAGACTAAAATCTAAATTGAACATGTTTTGAGGGATTAGAAACATATTTCATTGTCATGATGAATTTAAGAGCCTAGGACTTCTATTTATTTATTTTTTTGTAATTTTAAAATTTCTATTCTTTATGATATATTAATATTAGGATAATTATTTTTAATTGGGAGAGAGATTCTAAATGTGCACATAATGATATATTCAAGTGTTGTTTATCTCTTTTGTATCTTATAACAATATTTTATTCCTTTTTTATAATCTTTATTATGAAGATAATGACATTCTTTTGCTTTTTTTTGTCTCTCAATCATAAAAAAAATTTGCTTCTTAAACAAACATTTTATTTTCTTTTTATGTAGTTTATTACATAAATAATTGCATGCTTTCTTTTTTTTTTTTAGACAAACATTCAAATATCATTCATTTTCTTTTCTAACAGTTTTTTCTTTTCAAAGCTTGTTATTACTATTTAAAATACTATAAATACAATCGTGTAAATTTATTAGTCTTCTTTTTATATTAATTTAATCATAATTGGTTTAAAAATTAGAGACTATTTGTTAACATGTTAATAGACACTTACAAACACTCTTGTTGACATTTTTTATAATTGATTAAAATTTATTCATTTTTATAGATCTTACATTTAAATTAACAAAAATCATTAAATAAAAATAAAACCCACAAAAATTAATTATTTCCAATAATTTTACTCAATCACAGAATGTTAAAATGTCAGAAAATGTCACTAACTTTCCAATGGTTTGTAAAACTCTAACATAAATAGGTAGATCTAGACACGTTATGTAAATCTTAAGAAAGCATATTGAATATAAGGTTGTACCGGACGTCATACAACATTCTTCAATAATCAATAATAATGATACAAGAGAAGCTTCTTTAATTATTGTGATTATGGAGGCAACATCGTATCAAGGTTCATTAGCATTAAATTAAATAATAAACAAAAGGAAACAACTTTTTTCAACACTTTATTGGTCATGTGGGAAAATAATAGAAGTTCACATGGCAACATAGATATGATCCATTGCATCACTGGATGGACATTCTTGTCTTGCTTGGCCAACATCTTTAGCTGGCTTAGTGAAGCATACAAAGTCAATTATATGCCACGAGAACAAAAAGAGAAATTGTTACAATTTTTTTTTTCTTTCATTTTTTTCCATCTAACTTACAGAACAGCAGTGACGCATGTAACCAAGGCCTGTCACTTGTAGACTTTGACCTGAAAACGCATACACCGTCTGGAAATTTTTTTTTTCCTTTTTAAAGGGTACATTTGGTCTTGGACCTTTTTAATCAACTATTTACACTCTTAATGATAACTTGTATCCACTCAAATGTGAAGCTAGCCTTTGCGTAGCTCAACTTTATGGCACTCTCTGGTTTGTCTATTCAATTGTGCACTTGATTATACAAGTAATATAAGTACTAGTAACATTAAAGATGACCATTTAAGAGTCCTAACACAACCTGCAGAAGCTGCAAAAACAAAATGTCAGTCCAAATGAATCATATTTCATGGGCATACACAATGTTTTACGGTTCAATGAATTGTCTAGGTGAAACAATAGTCAAACAGATAATAACTAAATATATGTTTATAATATTATATAAATAATAAAAAAAATCAAGTGAAGTAAAATTTTAAATCTGGGAAAGGTCCATAGTCTATATATCCTATAATGTAAATAATAAGAGATAAACTTAATTACACTTTTAGTATCCCAGATATTATAATTGTGTGATTTTAGTTTATAGGGTTACAATTATGCCAATTAGATCCCTTGAGTTTTGCAAGTGTATAATTTTAGTTACTTAGATTTCAACTGTGTTAGTTGAGTCTTTCAAGTATCACAATTGTGCAATTTTAATTTTTTAGGTATTAGAATTGTATGATTTTGTCTTCCTAAAATTAGATCCAATTGCACAATTATAAAAGTTGAGAGACTAAAATTATAAAATTATGATATTTAAGGAACTCAATAGACACGACTGAAATGTAAGGACTAAAACCGCACATTTGCGATATTTGAAAAACCCAATAGACACAGATAGAATGCAAGGAACTAAAATTGTATAGTTACAGTACTTTAAATACTAAAAGGACAATTGAGTCTAAAAGATAAAAAAAAAGTCTTGTGCACGGACCTTTGTAACTAACGTCAGGTCTTTATTTGGTTAAAAGAATATCTTTGATTGAATAAAAACAATTAAAAGATTGCAAAAAAGTAAAAATGAAAAACAATTAGTTAGTTCTCTATGGTTGTATATCGGTTTTCATAGGATATGGACCAGTTCCAGCCAGTTATGAAATCAGCCAATTTTGACTCAAATGAACAAAACACCTGACCAGTTCACCGATGTTTTAATTGAACCAGCTATTCTAGTCCCATTTTCATAACCATGGTAATTTAAAATGAATTACCACATACTTTTAAGAACATAAACAATCATTCTGTTCATTGCAAGTATAGTTGATACCCAGATACAATGAATCCCTCAAGACTCAAAAGCACAAGCAAACAAGAAGGGAACGATCAAACATAAGGAAGACAAATGAGCTTGTGGTTGGTAACACTTTTTCCAACTCTATTAGAAGAATTACATGTATGTCTCACTAAAAAACCTTAGTCTAAACTCCTTTATAGAGGGCCTTCATAAAATTCACTCAATAGTAAGTAATGTGTCAAAATCAAAGAATATGATGTTGGCATTTCTAAAAATTATAATCTTACGTTGGAATGGTAAATTTAATACTAAAGAACTAGAAACCTCCATTTCATGTCTGCCTGTCTTCAAGATCGTTTTGATTGGAGGAATAAAAGGGGGGCAAACAAAAACAGAAACACAGTATTAGACTTAATACTCTATACAATGTATGAACCTAGCATGAAAGTGTGTTCAAATGTAAAACAGTGAAAGAATTTTTTAAGGACATATGTGGAGGTGTTAGTTTGAGCCCAGACATAATGAGAAGTTTCCTCCTTTTCAGCCTTCCCTTCAAAGCTCAACTTCATCAAGCTAACCATTTCTAACTCCTTTATAAACTATGAGTAAACTGTAAAGTCAACACATTTAATAATACCAGGATAGTTGGTAAATGGTATTAAAACATGGACATGCAAAATAATTTGTAAAACAAGCCTCCTCTAACTTATAGTTAATATGTTAGCTCATGTACATAATCATCATTAAAAATACTCACATGAAGATGGTGATGGCCCATGAAAATGTGTGTTAGGACGTTCAGCAGATGCTTCCTTCTTAGGAGGGGGCTCAGCATGCGCCAATGCTACATTTGGTAAAGGACTCAAAGCAGGAACTGAAGAATGAAAGGCATGTGGTGGGGGTCCAACCCATGGTGAGGCAACAGGATAGTGTGGACCATTAGTAGGGGCAACAGCAGGTGTTAGATGAACATGCTTTTGAGTATTCTGGGGAGATCTCTTTCTATACCCAGATTGATAATTAGGAGGCTGAGCATAAGAACTTCTCCCAGGGGCAGGAGCACCAAACTTGAGGGAAGTGGCACCATCCCCAGTTGTAGGTCTAGGGGCAAGTGCAGGTGAAGTTTCAGGAAATACATGGGAGGTGTGGTGGTGACTATGGTGGTGATGATGATGGTGGTGGTGGTGGTGATGGTGGTGATGATGATGGGGATGAGGCAGAGGTGCAGGGGAAGGTGAGCCACTACCACCACTGCTATGAAGGGAGTGTTGCAAGATGGACGAAAGTTGAACCTGCTTAACCCTACCAAATTGAGTGTTATTCAATCCAAGGTTCCATGAATGATGTCCCATTATGGTTTGTGCCAGTTGCTTTAGCCTCTCCTTTGATGGTGGAATCCCAACTGCAAGTAGGACAGACGATTGAACAACAGTAGGAGCAACTACCGTAGAACCTTCAGAATTTGATAAGATGACATACAAATTCTGCATACCAACAAGGAAACCCAATCAGAATCAGCTTGGTAAGACTAGTATGTCATTGGAAATATTCCAAGTATTAAGAACAAATAACTGTATATTGTGTAGGGATAGCATACTCTTCCCATCGTGAAATAAAGATTAGACACACAAGAAAGCTTGCTTATTTTTCATGCTATTTATCATTCTTTCTGCTTAGAATCTAACATCAAACATGATTCACTTGTAACTGAGATCCCACAACAGAATCCACATAGAGTAATTACTAATTACACAAGAACATAGTGGTATTGACAGATTTGCCATAACATCAGAACTGAAGTTGAACTTTAGAATAGAAGGGGCATAAATAAAATAATTATAATAAAAAACCATACAACAAAAACAGTAAGAGAAATAAAAATGACAAACCTCATAAGGTGCCAAATGTAGTCCAGACTTTAGCTGACTTGTCAGCTCATCAAAATTTGACTGTATTTCATAAATGGAGAAATTCAAAGTAAAGTTGAATAATGTTTGCACTGTTTGCAGAGGGAATACACTCTGTTGTGGAATGATGGTGATCCCTCCCTTAAATTTCAGCACCTCAAAAAAGGAGGGTACACCGAACAAGGATGTAGTGAGCTGGAGATATGATTGGCACATAACAAGGTATTTAAATGATGCTCTAATCAAACTAATGGCAGCTGCAGACATTTCTGAATATTTACCATCAGGATCAACTGCAAACTCCACTTTTGTCTTGTTTGAACGTGGTAAGGGATCTAGAGATAAGATGACCACCTGGTTTTAAATATAAGAATGACATCAATATCAAATAATATTAATAAAGTTCATAAAAGGAACTAGTAAGGTAAATACTTTGGTAGACGGAACCCCAATTTCTTCAAAAATGTCATCAGAAAGCTGTAAGATGTTGTCTTCTAGCAGAGAAACTGACTTCTGCACATAAAAGCTTGCAACAATATCATGATCTGGAAAAGTAAACCAATGTCATTAAGTAAAATGATTATATAATCACAATTATATCAGATTTACATTACATTATGTGTCATATAAATCATATATGGTAACATGAGTTAGAAGCTAACAAATATATAATTACAATCATCTTCATATATCACAAAATTGAAAGATAACATTCAATGGTTCATCATAAAGTGCTGCATCACATACACATTTTGAATAGGCAACACATGCCTTTCAGTCAAAAGACACAGGAAAATACTGCACCATAGAACCAATACCAAACTAATTGGATTTTGCTAGCAAAATAAAAATTGAATACAACGTGTGGCTGCTCAATCTTGAATTTATCTTAACTGACAATATGTAATAATTATATTAGTTTGATCAAAGGATAATTTAATATGTAATAACTATCTCAATTAGTCAAGAACTGATGTGTTAGATTTCATCTTAAAGCAATGGACATTAAGTAAAGTTGCACAACAGGAATTTGAACTGCACCCCAGTAATTGAGGTAAGTGATGTGGGACTTTTCAATATAAAATAATAAATAATTGTTGAAACTAAAGGAAAGTAGGAAACTAGCATAAAAATTGCAAGCAGTAATAAAAAGATAGCTTAAGCAAAACGAGACCTTTCCAGTCGAGTGAGTGCTAATAGTGCCATATATCTTAAAGTAGAAGACTTTTATACCCTTAGCTTTAAACTTCATAATCAAAATTTAAACTCTGGTCTGAGCTACTTATAATGATCACAAAAGAGACATTACAATACCATATACAGGACAAAAACAAAATCTCTCATTTCTTAACTCAAACAATACATGTGCCGACACATTTCCTGCGGCTGACTTGTTCCTTTACTCTTTCTTGGGAACAGAATTTCCAAAACAATAAAATAAAGTAAAATAGGGTCAAATTACATGCATGTTAGGAGTTAGTTACAAATTAAAATTACATACATTATAGACATGTACAGTTATTTAGCATCGAGCCATTATTACTAGTTATGAATAATGATTTTATTTAAATACAATTCTGATACTTAATCACTCAACTTTTGTTTGTCATTAATTCCCATACACGTCAAGACAAAAATACAATGCAAGACAGTTAAATTCATGCCTTTATGAACTAAGTAAATTATACCCTTTAAACTCAATATCAACAAAAAAATAAATTTATTGTTGCAGAGATGAGAATATTTGGATACGTGGACATTCCATGCAAAAGCATGGGGCAAAAAGGTATATATCAAATATCAAAGGAAATATATTTAGAACTACATATATTCCTAGCTGCCCCAATATTGCATCAAGCAAAATATTCTCATTTTTCTTAAGTTTATTTAACCAATTAAGGTGTGTTTACTTGTGTTTTTTGTTTTTAATTTTTAAAGCCTATTTTATAAAATAATTTTCAAAAACTAATATTCAGATAAGATAGGATGATGCAAGGAAAAACATGACTAACAGAAAACTAAAACTAAAAAACTAATGGTTTTTTATTTTAAAAAATTAAAAGAAAAGGTATTACTTTTAAGAATAAAAAACAAACAAGCCCTCATATTGTTGATTTTTCATTTTCACCTCAGGTTCCTCTTATAGTTCTTCATGTTATCACTTACAACACCTCCATTAATTCTTGCCCTAACAGGTAAAATTTTATGCAAATCAAGCATTCTCTAAATGGGGAAAGATATTTTTAGTTACCATACCCAACGGAGTAACAATTACACCTAGCAACTATTGGCTCTGGACATGAAGAGTCACAATCAAATTCCTCCCCAACTAGCAAAAAAGCTTCAAAACTCTTATAGATCTAATTTCCCAGAAGAAAATTCTCACTGCAACATTCACAGCTCAACCACAATTCACAACGCGCATATGATTCTGTCAGATCCTAAAACTGGGAAACAATGGCATTCACGTTAACCATTAATCTAATTTCTCTTTCATTAAAATTAAAATTGTGATTAGTTCTAAACATATTTCATTTCGAAAATACCAAATGCATTTCCGTATGTTTATCCAAAATGCCATGTCCACAACATCAAACGCAGGAAAATGATAATAATTTCCTAAACAAAGAAAACATCAAAAGACGATCCAACAAACAAACTTCCTCTTTCCCCCACAAATATCCAATCATTTAATTTATATCACAATTAAAAAATTACAAAATTAAAAACCGTAACGGACCGTTACCGACACGCCGAAACATTAATTCCGCGGTAACATATTTCATAACAAACCCAAAATTAAAAATTAAGTACCCATAAATTATAAACCAATCCCCTCCACATTTTCCCTCACATTACTATTTTCTCTTAAAAAAATTATAGAAACAGATCCACCGATTACAATTAAAAAATTTCCTACAATCCAAGGGGTCTAGTGATTGAGCACAATGGTGAGTAATTGATTGAAGAATATGCTTGAGTTATTGTAACCCTTTTGTACCTGTTTTCAATTCTTAAAGATAAAAAATAAAATTTTCTAAAATAAAAATAAAAATCTACTAAATAAAGAAAGAAAACCGCGAGACAGTCGACTGAAAAATTGTTCCAAAACGATAAGAACCCACCTTTGTACTTTGAATTTAAATGCAGATCCTTGGGATCTGCGAAGTGAACGAATGGGGGTAACCAGAAGAGTGCGGAGAGGAAAACTGCTACTGAGAAAAGCAAGACAACAAGGCATCTGAGTCCGACGGCGGAAAAGGCGCATCCCGCCGCCGCCGCCGCCGCATTCTGCAGCAGATCCTCGGCGGCGACGGCGGAGGGCAGAGGGTGTTGTTCTTCTCCGGGCTTTCCCATTGCCGGCGAAGTGGGTCAGGGCCCATCCTCAGTTTGGGTTGAGTTTGGTGTACCCATTTAACAAGAACGAATGAGTGTTTGAACACGCGTGTGTGTAATGTTTTTTTTTTCTTTTTATTATTATTATTTGAATGTAATAATGATGACAAGGGGTTTGATGGGGGGAATTAATAGTTTTGTTTAGGGTTTGAAGTTTGAAGGAAGAAAGGTGGGAAGGGAAGGATGGAGAGCGAGAGAGAGAGAAGTGCAGTGAGTTGGAAAAGTGACAGGACTTTTACAGAGTGGTGTGGTGGTGGTGGTGGTTTATCTGTTTTTTTTATTATTATTATTTTAAAAGGAAATGATAATTTGTTTTCGAAATTTGAAAGACGAGTTGGTTGTATTGTTTATAAATTGCGTGCTATCCGAGTATTAAATTACGGTGCTGTAAGGAGCGATAGCGTTTTAAGATTACAGAAATTGTCACCAATATTGTTTCTACTCAGTGAAAAACTTTTAGTAGAGATAAAATAAAAGTATTTTGTTTTTTATATTTTTTTTTAATTTTATATGTGATAAAGTTTTAATAAATAATTGATGATGTGGCATCAAATTTGTTTAATTAATAAATGATGATGTTATTAAACATGTGATATAATTATGATAATATTATACGAATTAAAATAAAAAATTTAAATATAAATTTGATCTTTTTATTTTGTTTAATTCATAATTTTATTTTTTTTATTTTAAAATAATGATATTTAGTCTTTTTATTTTAAAAAATCTGTAATTTTAATTAAATTTTTAATTTTGTTTATATTTTTTTTTAATTAGTCCAATTGAGCCTTGAATATAATATATTTATTTAAAGTACCATTCATAAATGATTTAATTAATTAAAATATAAAAAACAAAATAAAAATAAAAAAAATGAGAATTTGATTAAAATTAT